>PVIR01000785.1:98823-151747 GCA_004026965.1 Petromus typicus | reverse complement strand
TCGGGCCGGGGAGTTAGCTCAGTGGTTCCGGCGCCTGTCTTGCAAGCGCAAGGACCCGGGTTCGATTCCCCGGTAACCACATAACAATACTGGGTGTGGAGACTCACGCCCAGCAGCAACCAGTACCACACACCACAGTGCCGGGCGTGGTGGCTCACGCCTGTAATCCCAGCACTCGGGAGGCAGACGCAGGAGGATTGTGATGTGAGTTTGAGGCTGAGCTCAGGGCCAGCCTGAACCACAAAGCGAGACCCTGTCTAAAAAAAAAAGAAAACTCAGTTGTCTTCAAATTCACCTATAATCTCTACCATACCACGGGTAGCTATGTGGTCAAACACAGACAAAGTGGCTGCGAGTTCCTGGCTTCAAGCCCCAGTACCACAAAAACACATGAGTCCACCAAATCGTCCTTTCCTTTTTCACAAGTTTGTTTGGCCATTTCAGTTTTTAATGTTAAATCTTTCAAGCTCTGCATTAGTGTTAACCTGTTTTCATTGTGAACTTTATATAGTACATTGGAATATCTAGTAAGGATATATATCTAGTAACCCTTCATTTCTCTTCTTTTACAGACTTCCCTCACTATATTCTCTTCTTTTTTTCATTGTCTTTAAAATTATTTTGTCAGTCCCCACTGGTAATTTAATTACATGTGTGCCATGTTGATTTATATTTAAACATTTTTGTGTTTCTAGGTTACAGGGGGAGAAATGGGTTCCCCGAGCTCCCGCCAGAACACGTTTGTGTCATGCATTTATTTATCTTCTATAATATGGCCCCAGTCAAAATTGTTTTCCTCTTATACACCTCACACATTTCTTTTCTTTTCTTTTTTTTTTTTTTTTAGGTTTTTTTTGAGACAGGGTCTCACTTTGTGGTTCAGGCTGGCCCTGAGCTCAGCCTCGAACTCACATCACTGCAATCCTCCTGCCTCTGCCTCCCGAGTGCTGGGATTACAGGCGTGAGCCACCACGCCCGGCACTGTGATATGTGGTACTGGTTGCCGCTGGGGTGAGTCTCCACACCCAGTATTGTTATGTGGTTACCGGGGAATCGAACCCGGGCCCTTGCACCTGCAAGACAGGCGCCGGAACCACTGAGCTAACTCCCTGGCCCCCTCACACATTTCTTGCTTTGAATCTATAACAGGATTCTAATTATCTTTATAGTATGTTAATTGTAGTATATGTAATAATACCTTGTGCTATGGAAATGAGTTATTTTTATTATGCATCTTTAGTTGGCAGATTCGGATAGAGAATGTATCAGATATTAAACTGATAAGAACAGACACTACACTTGATCTTAGCCAAAAGGCCAAGAAGCAAGAAGTTGGCAGATTCGGGCAAACTTAAGTGAATTCATTCTTTTAGAATCAATTGGTTATATGACGTTTACAATTCAGAATATTATGTGTTTTATTATTATGTGTAAAGTGCAGCATTTTATTCATGTCAGTAAGGTATGTAATAAATATGTATATATGTGCAAGGATTTTAGAGCAAGTACCTAAACATCTTTCAGCATCCATGGTACAATATGAGTGTGGAGGAGATAAGTGAGTACTGAATCTCAATTCCTTGCCAGTGATTGGTTCACAAGTGGGTGGGCCTAAGCAGTTTAGGACAATGAAATGGAAAAGAGGGTTCCTGGGCAGTTCTGAAAAGAAAACGACCTTCTATTAAGTCACAGAGAAGGATGCTTGTGGTTCTTGCAACCCAAATAAGAACAGTCCTTAGATCTTCTACACCAAAGAACCCATCTGATGCTCCGATTGCTGGAATAGGTGAGGTCTACAGCACAGCCAGTCCCCAACAACAGTGGTGCTTGGAAAATGGCAGCACTTCCTTCTTGCACCCAGCCTTCTTCCTATGGCTGACTCTGTGGGTTCTGCCCTTGGCTCCATGCCTGCTCCCTCCTAACCCAGGCCAAATGGAAGCTTCCTTGCCCCATAGGTACAGCGCAGCTCCTTCTCATTAGGAGTCATCCCCACGCTCGGGAACCTGAGCCACTGGTCTGTGCTGCCCTGAGTCCAAGTCTCCTCTTCCTGGGGCCAGAAGCAATTTTCACACATGAGCTGCTGAGCCTCATGCAACCCTTCCACTCTGTAAAGTTCAATCGGTCTTTACTGATGAACCTACCGGCCATTAATCTCCTCTGCCTCCTCCTCTTTGCAAGCTCTGGACACCGACCTGAAGCTGAATGTGATTCCTACAGCAACGAGAGGAGCATGATTATTTTGTTCTGAAGGTCTTTACAAGTGTAAGGCATGTCTCAAGCTGCTATAAATAATTTATATTGTCCATAACTCATCTGATCAAAACAGACTTCACTGCAGTGCGGTGGCAAAAATCTGGTACAAGCTGCTTAGCTGTCGCCTCCAAACCAATTACCCTCTCAGAGCTGATGAGAATCTTACTGGGTTCCCTGCAGTACACTAAAGCCCTATCTGCAATCACATTAATCACAATCTGTCCCTGATTAGACGCTGGATAATCCTGTTGGACAAGAGTGACAACCTAGATTCTATTATCTGTTGTCAGATCTATTTTTGGAATTTACTGGTGATTCAAACCTCCAGAAGATGTTTTCCAATGAAAGAGGATCCGCTGTAGGTTCTTTTGAGAAAATGCTTTTGGCTTTGGCTTGAGAAACACATTCGGTGTCATTTAATATTTCTTATTTGGTCGCAAGGGGATGAGTAGAAAAATAGGACAAGAATCTGTGGTCTTTGTTATGAGAAACACATATTTAGTTTCTTATGAAAGTGTGTTGGAAAGAATTAAAATCTTTACGAGAATGAGAACTTTATGAAGAGGCTGGTCTCATGTTTGGGACTATAGGATGATGGATCCTTTTGTTTGTTTTAGTCAAGGCAAGGTGAGCAACCAAAATGGTAAAGGGGTTTTCACCAACCCCCCAATGTCTGTAGAACCTAAACCCACACTGTGCACGATGGAGAAACTTAAAACAATATTCCATTTTCTTGGGGGTGATTGGGGGCGGCATAAAGTCAAACGGAGCACTGACAGTTGCCTGTACCTCTAATTTAAATATAGAAATATTGTTAAAGGGACTCTCAAGGTCTTTGTCTCAAACCTGGCCCCTTTGATGAGAAGTTTGCTTCTGTGCATGACTTTAGAAAGTCTTGGTTTTGCTGAATTGATTCTTTTTGGATTTCAGTCTCTTCCTTCTTCCTTTTGTTTTCGTCTCAGTTCCCCAGCACATGGAGAAAGGAGAGGTGCTTTTAGAAGAAAAACAGCGCTAAAGGCCAGGTCCAAGGAAGCGCTGGCAGAGGGCAACCACCGAACCCAACCGCTCAGAACCACACCCAGGCCACGAAGAGCCAGGCCAGGCTCCCCCTTCTGGAAAGATAGGGGAAATACAACTTCTCCGTAGCCACAGGTAAAGCTCATTCCCGGGGCTGTTCCTCTCCCAAGATCTAGATTTGGTAGGCTCTTTTTTTTTTTCCCCCCGCAACTACCTGTGTGGTGGCATTTGAAAGGAAAAAAAGGCTCTCATTTTTTTAAAAAAAGGCTCATTTACACTCATTGGACTTGTACCCAAGGTGCTTAGGAGGCTGCGACAGGAGGATCTCAAGTTCCAGAGTAGACCGGGCATCTTAGGAAGACTCTATCTTAAAATAAAACAAAAAAGAACTGGGGATGTAGCTCAGTGGCGCAGCACCCTTGGGTTTAAACTCCAGTACTGGATAGACAGATGGATACAGGCATACATACATACAGATATAGGGATAACATATCTCCTCTTGCTATGATGACACCCTTGGTCTTTTTAACCCACCTCTCACAGCCACTCCCTCACCACTGATTCCCCAAGGACAAGAGTGCTACAAATGAGGGGTTGGTTTGTTTTCCTACAGGGTGACCTCAGTAACCTTGACGTATGTCTGGCCACTCAAAACAAAGTAACCAACAAAACCACTTACATCTGGATAGACTCAAGTACAAGTTCATAGCTCCTCTCCAGGGGGCGTGGCCTCCTCTCACTAATGGAGGTTATTGCTGATTGATTTTTGGTGTGCTGAGAGGACCAGAGGATGATGATGGTAGTAGGGTCTGCCTCAAGGCCTCACAGACAGGGCTGGCTTCTTGGAAAGCCAACCTGGGCAGTCACAAGGGCACTGGGCTTTCAAAGGGCCTCATGCTTGGTTCGCTGCTGCCGCAACTGTCTTCAGATTCTCAAGAGTTTTTGAGCAGCAGGCCTTGTAATTCCATTTTGCACTGATCTTTGCAGATGGTGTGGCTGAAACTGCTCAGGCGACTGTGCTTTACACTGTACCTCACCCAACCTCTCAGCTCAGGGTCTGTCTGCAGGGTCAGAGAGGAGCGGAGGGTCCTTAGTGTCCCCTCTATCCCTGCCCGATGGGCACCTGTGCGCTCAAAGGAGTCTGGGGTGGGGAGGTTCACAAGGTGGAGGAGAAGACAAGGAACTCTGGCCTTGGATAAAACAGAATCTATAGATACACTGGAAGAGCCTGCCTGGGCTGGAAACCTATCTCCCAGCTTCCTTCCTGCCATGCTAGGGTCACACGGCACCCAGTTTCAGTGACAGGCCTGACAGGCACATGGGGGGCTGATGTTCCTCCTTGTTGCTACAGCTTCCTGTGGGCCGAGTGGCAAATGTGCTGTGGCTACATCATTATCAGTGACCTTGCGGTGACACGGGGCCGGAGCAGAGCACCAGTTTACATCCTTCCTCCACCAGCCTGGAGTCCCCAAAGGAGAGTCACTCCCCGCCAGTTTCCCGAGCTGAGAAGTGGCAGCTCCTTCCTAGGATCTGTGGGAGGATGGACAGGACGGTGTTAAGTAGAACCCGGGAGGACCCAGGGTGAGGAGGACACTATGGAGTCCATGGAAGTAGGAGACAAAGATCTCAGTCGAATGTTTGTCCTAAGCAGGAACCACGGCTGGGCTCTTCAGTGTGACTCTTCCTGCCCAAAGAGCCTGGGATGGGGTCGGCCGCTCCTCCAAGCTCTGGAATCGAGTTCTAGGCGAGAAGCAGGGGAAAGGGGCAGATGGGAGGGCTGGCTAACGGAAAAGATGAAATGACAAATAATAGTTGTGGGTTTGGTACCCTCCTGGTCATTTTCGTCCAGGCCAAGATGTTTCCTGCTTTCTCTTGTTCTCTGGCAGGAGAGACCATTGCTGTCTGTTCTCGCTCCAGAATTTTTGTCAGCGGCCTGTGTTTGGGGCGATTGTGGACAGTGATGGAGGCAGCAGTGGGGGCGAGGTGGGGTGAGGGTTGGGGAGAAGGAATCCAGGAGACTTGTCTGCCCCATGAGGCTGCCAGAACCCGAGTTCGATGCACGATCCGGCAGAGCTGAGAAGCTAAAGCTGCTGCTTTCAGTGAGGAGAGCAGGCACGAAGGTCTGTCTCCTGTGTGCTGAGGCCTGGGGTGTCCCCCAGAGGGGATGCCAGAGGCCACCAGGAGGCAGAGACCAGGGCAGGACTACATTAAAAGTGCTAGGAAGGAGCTTCGGGGGAAAGGGGCTTAAAGGTTGCATTTCTGCCTGGCGTTCCTCACTCCTGGCCACCAGAGCGCCCCAGTCACTGATTCCCTTGCTCCTTGGGGTGAGCAGACCTGAGGAGTGGGAGCCAGGCCTGGCCCAGGGGGCACCTGAGTGGCCAGGAGCCCAGCCAAGCCAAGAGCACCTTGCACTCCCTACAGGAGCATACACACCACTGTCCCCCATTCCAGTGTCCTCACACCCACAGTACACCCCGCGGTACAGAGCACACACCCGGATCTACGCTGGCTGGCAGGGATCTGGGGCAGAGACGCCACGGTGATAAGGATCTCGGATATCAGGCAGTGAGCAGTTACTCAATACCTGGTATTATCCTAAGCCTTGTCTAGAATAGTACGAACAGCTATGAGGAAACTGAGGGAAGAAGTCCACAGAGACGCCCGAGGTTACACCCAGCAGCCTGGCGCAGGTACTCACTTACATTCGGTTAAGCGCAGCGCTCTCCCTGCCCCTTGCCGCCTGCGGACCAGAGGCGAAGAGCAGAGGCTGCGGAGGCGGCGGCGGCGGCCCGCAGCCTGGGACGTCAGTCACTTCGCGCCCGTCCTGCTCCCTCTCCCGTGTTCCTTCAGGGCGGTGCCCGGCGCCCCTGCGAGGCGACCCAGGCAGGAGCACACCGCATCCCCCGCCGTTCGGTGAGAAACAGCCGCAGACACCGAGCTGGTGGGTGTGGATTTTAACGGGTGGGTGAGCTTTGAACCCTTCCGAACGAAACCCACAACGGGCTGGTTTTATTTGTTTTGTTTTTTAAGGCAAACACGCCAGTCCTCATTTCTAAGGCCTGCGGAGCCACTGCGCAGACTGTAAATCACCCCGCGCCACGTTCGTTTCTGGGGATCCGCGCCACGCCCCTTTGTGAAATGAACCAGGTTTGTGAAAACCGTTTATTTTGGACGCCAGCAATGCTCTGGTAGGAGCTGTGGGGTAGGATGGGGGAGTCGGTGCAAATTAAAAACGAATACAGCACAGGATGAAGACGGAGGAAGAGGAGGTAGAGGAGGAGAGATGAGCCTCAGCTCCCGGAGCACAGGACCCGTCCCTTAGGAGCTGCCTCTGCGTCCCGGGCCACCTACCTCCGGCTCGGGGCTTCCTAGGGCAGGGCGGCGGGGCACCCCGGACAGAGTCCTTCCAGACCGGGTGGTCAACCCTATATCTTCCTCTAGATCGGGCTGTGAGGACAATGGCGCAGGGAGAGAAGGGTGCAGATTTGGACCAGGAGGTTCACGTCCAGAGGATCCCCCTCCCCGAGAGGGTATTTTTATTTATGAGATGGGAGATTTAAAGCAGAGCACTGGGCGCCCACCCAGCCTCCGTCCCAACCCCAGGTACTTGAGACTCCTATCTCCCGGGCCCCTGCCTGCCAGGGGTCCTACTAGATTTCAGGGGCGGGGCCGCACCCCATTGTTCACGTCCAGCCAATCAGGATTCGCCCATCTCGGGTCAGCCAATGCTGCTGCACTCACGCCTCTCTCACCCCGCCCATTTGGGGGTTCCCCCCCACCGTCCCAGCCCCGGCGGGGGTGTGTGTGCGTGCTGACGTCACGCGCGTGCGGGCCGGTGCGGAGTCGCCACCCCGCGGGCTGGGAGTCAGTGCGCGGGAGCTGAGCTGCGCGACTCTCATCCTCGGTGCGTCCACGCCGTTGACCTCACTCTGCATGGTGGATCTGCTTCTCCAGTGTCCTTTCCCGGGTGCTATGGGGGACCCCTCCAAGAGTAAGTCCCCCATGTGCGGGGAGGGTGCGTGATGCAAAGCATGCTGAATGCAGAAGAGTGATCGGCGGATCCCACAAGTGGCTTCCGTCGGACACCAAGGAAGAAAGCGCCTCTCCGCCACGAACGCGCCTCTCCGCGGGCTGCTGCGTCCTGGGTCCAGCTTTCTGTTGAATCAGGCTGGGGTTCTGCTGTGCGGAGGTGGCTGGGTCTCATTCAGGGTGCGGGTTTTGTTTACTGGTGTTGTGGGTTAAAAGCTAGAAAGATTTCTCTGCTGTGGTCCGGGATGCTTAGCTCGAGGGTGCCCGCGACGATGTGCGGGGTTGTCGTCCCTTCAGTTCGTGTGGTCACAGATAAAACAGCGCCGCGCCGACCCCCTTGCTTTGGAGAAGAAATGAGGCCTTCACAGACCTCATATTTGGGGTTTCGTTCTGGGCATCCCGGGTCTTTGGAAAGCTCGTCTTTCCCTTTGGTCGCGATACTGAGCAAGGGAGGAGAATCACAAACGACAGGGTTGGGCCATGGGTCCCTGGGGCCAGGCCTGACCCAGGGATGTGCACTCCTCTCAGAGAAGCCCGGGACGGCTATGTGCGTGGGCTGCGGGAGTCAGATCCACGACCAGTTCATCCTGCGCGTGTCGCCGGACCTCGAGTGGCACGCCGCCTGCCTCAAGTGTGCGGAGTGCAGCCAGTACCTGGACGAGACGTGCACGTGCTTCGTGCGAGACGGGAAGACCTATTGCAAGCGGGACTATGCGCGGTGAGCCGAGCGGGCGGAGGGAGGTCTTGGCTGCAGCATCGCTTCGGGGCAGGGACCAGGCCGCGCTCACCCGCACCTGCCCTCCCACAGGCTCTTCGGCATCAAGTGCGCCAAGTGCCAGGTGGGCTTCAGCAGCAGCGACCTGGTGATGCGCGCGCGCGACAGCGTCTTCCACGTGGAGTGCTTCCGATGCGCCGTGTGCAGCCGTCAGCTGCTGCCCGGGGACGAGTTCTCGCTGCGGGAGCACGAGCTGCTGTGCCGGGCCGATCACGGGCTCCTACTTGAGCGAGCAGCGGCTGGCAGCCCGCACAGCCCTGGCCCAATCCCCGGAGCGCGCGCCCTTCACCTGCCAGGTGAGCTGGGCCGGTGCGTGGGTTCAGCGCCGGCATTGTATCTTCCATACGGATGCGGCAGCTGCCGATCGATTCCCGCGATGTCTTCTGTGTGCCGGCAACCCTCGGGAGCAGGAGCTGTTAGGGGGCCCGGGGCCTGGAGCAGCAGGATGACAGCGGGGAGGGTTGAGTGCGGTGATTGTCTTGGCGTCCCTTCGGTTCAGAAATGCAGTGCCTACCCGAAGAACCCAGAAGCCACGGCCGCCCAGGGGAGGGACGTTTGGGGTCCGGTTTGGATCCCACGTCCAAGCTCGTCCTCCCCAGGACGCGGTGTCTGCTTAGGAATCGCCCAGAGATGGAGGAGTGGACCTAGGCAGGCCGAGCTCAGGGCCGAGGTACTGGCCCAGGTGGCCGCGGAGATTCCTTGGCCGAGTTAACCTGCTCGGGTCCTCCCCGTGGGTCGAGCAAAGCCAGCTAAGAGGGGCTGCTCATCGAAATTATTCAGAAGCGCCTGCAGGAGACTGAAATCGGCCAGGCCTGGGCCGAATCCAAGCCCTGAGTGCGCCCGACCTCAGCTTCTGGAGGCCCCGTGTTGTGTCTGGTTTGACAGAAACGACCTGGCTCGACCGGCAGGAAGGAGCCTATCTGGGCTCGGGAAGGGGTTGTGCTTGAACGCGGGAGCCGAACGGGAGCCGCAGCCTTGCAGGCTCCAGCTCGGGACGAGGCCTCCATTAAGGATCGCGGAGGCCTTGATTTCCCCAGAGTCCCAGGTGCCTCCGGCCGTGTCCTCCGGAAACCCTGATTTTTTCCCGGGAGGCCTAGAGGACCCGGAGAGCGCTCCAGAGTCCGCAGGGGAGGGGTGGAGGAGAGCTGGGAGCAACGGGAGCAGGGAGGAGAGGAAAACGCTGGCTCTGGGAACTAAAAAGGAAAAGGAACGAATAAGGGGGAAGGAAGCCGCGCGGGGTCTGAGCCGCTCACTGGGCCCCACTGCTCCCTCCCCGACTCTCCCCACCCGCAGATCCGGCGCCCGGCCGGCAGCCCGCGCTGCGCCCGCACGTGCATAAGCAGGCGGAGAAGACCACGCGCGTGCGGACCGTGCTCAACGAAAAGCAGCTGCACACCCTGCGGACCTGCTACGCCGCCAACCCGCGGCCTGACGCGCTCATGAAGGAGCAGCTGGTGGAGATGACCGGGCTGAGCCCGCGCGTCATCCGCGTCTGGTTCCAGAATAAGCGCTGCAAGGACAAGAAGAAGTCAATCCTCATGAAGCAGCTGCAGCAGCAGCAGCACAGCGACAAGACGGTGAGGGACAGTCGGACACCCGCACTTTTTCTGGGCCCCGGTGTGGTCGGGCTCTACGCCCCTAGGGAAAAGTCTGGCCGAGCGAGCGAGGCTTCTTTGGGCCCCAGGTGCCTTAAGGCAGCCAAGGCCTTGGCCTGTGTTTGGGAGCCCAGGTGACGGGTCACGCGGTGTGGCTGAGTCACACTGTGTTTCCTTGCGCCTGGGTCGCTGCTCATGCTTGGTCTTACAGCCCATGTTTCGGGCCATGTCCTGGCAGGTTTGGGGACCCTGACTGGTCAGGGGGCCCTTTCGCATGTGCCTCCCTACGTGCAGTGCAGGTCATGCCCACGGTTAGGGTCCTGACCTGGCCTCCAGAGGCAAAATTTCCTCACTGTGTCTTGTCCCGCAGAGCCTCCAGGGCCTGACCGGGACGCCGCTGGTAGCTGGCAGCCCCATCCGCCACGATAGCGCAGTACAGGGCAGCGCCGTGGAGGTGCAGACGTTCCAGCCGCCCTGGAAGGCGCTCAGCGAGTTCGCGCTGCAGAGCGACCTGGACCAGCCGGCCTTCCAGCAGCTGGTGAGGGCCTGGGTGGGGACGGCCCCGGCCAGGCTGGGGGGGGGAGTAGTGGAGGAGGGGGTGGACCCCCGGAGTGGACACACGAAACACAGTGGCCAGGAAGGGGACCTCCCACCTCCACTCTGCGCCCCCATAGAGGTCGGGGGCTCGATGGGCCCAGGGCAGGTCCTCACTACCCTTATGCCTCTCCTACCTTCCAGGTCTCCTTCTCCGAGTCCGGCTCCCTGGGCAACTCCTCCGGCAGCGACGTGACCTCCTTGTCCTCGCAGCTTCCGGACACCCCCAACAGTATGGTGCCCAGCCCCGTGGAGACGTGAGCAGACTCCCGCCAGACCTCGCATGCTCCCCGCATGAGACCCAGCTCAGGCCATGCCAGCTCGAGCCTTCGCCTTCGTCGTCGTTATTGAAAGCGGACCGAGGGAAAACCCTGCGGTCAGGCCTGCAAAGCACCTGGACATAGCCCGCCCACCGAGACAGAGACCCAGCTCCCAGGACTTGTATTTTTTTCCAAAACCAGAAGGTGGAATCCACCAGGGGGTAGTGCCGCTCTCCCTCCCTGTGCTGCGCGAGGCCGTGCCTGCGCTCCGACTGCGTGGAGATCCGGCCCTGGAGGCGCGGCCACGCGGCCCCACGCGCATGACTGGTGCAAAAGGAGGACTGGACTTTCCTTACACGCGTGTTAAATTATCGGTCGACGGAGGACGGAGTGTGAGCCTTTGCCGAACAAACGTAAGTTATTGTTATTTATTGTGAGAACAGCCAGTTCATAGTGGACGAATATTTTGATCTTAATAAAAAATGATAACCTGACGCCAGGCTGCTCCCGTGTGCTGTTGGCACAGTGAATGCCTAGACCGACGCGGCTCAAGGGTTCGATTTGTGGCAACGAAATTCAACCTCAGGGGGTTTGGTCTAGGCTTCGTGGTGCTTTACGGCCTCGTGCTCCATATGCGCTGTGGGGGGCGGCAGGCGGGGATTGGTCGCGGCACTAGGGCGGGCTCGAAGAGGATTGGTTGCCAGTTAGGTGGGGCCGTTGGGGGCGGGGACTTGGGGCGGTGCGGAGTCCCGGCCCCTCCCTAAAGGAAGTGTATGTGTCGCGGGATGGACGAGGGCTTACGAGTGTGATGACCAGCCCAGACCGCACGCTGGCGGGAAAGCCGCCAGAACCACTGAGCTAAATCCTCGGCCTGTAGCCGCTCAATTCGGTGGCAGCGCCATGGTCTCTGCTCTGTGGTCGGGCTCTAGAGGCCCTGCGCGGTGTCCCGATCCCCGCGCTGCGCTTCGTCACTACCCCCCCACCCTCCAGTCTAGACGGCGGGCAGCGGCGCCTTATCTCCCGGCATCACCTGCAGGAGACACCGGCCCGGCTGCCGGGGAGGAGCGCCCCAGAGCCAGCCTGGCGTGTCCTCCGTTTATTTTCTTTCCAGACCTGAAGCGGAGGGGGCAGGGATGGCCCCTGGATACCCGTGTCCAGGTCACTCGGTGTGACATTTCAAACCCTGCGACTTGTTTTCTTGAAAACTGGCTTTAGTGATCGCAGGAAATAACCGGGAGATACCGAATCTCTAGCAGGCCTCGGGCAAACACAAAAAAAACGGGAGGCTCAGGTTTTACCCTTTGCAAATATTTAACCCGTTGAAGCCGGAGTCAGTCTTTTCCCAAAAGCAGTACTGGAGGGCACGGGGAGTCTCCAGCCTGGGCGCCGCCCCGCAGGCGTTCTTGGCATTGTCTTTCCATTTCCTGGTCCTTAGAGCTAAACGACCCACAAAACATCTTCTTTGTCCGGAGTTTGTTTTAAAAGAGGGCACCGCCCAGACCGGGTGAAGGGACAGTGACCACCCACCGTAGCTCAGGTGGAGGCGGGTAAGGCAAAATGTGCCCATCGCTGGGTGCAGGAAAGGGCGCAGATGGCAGGAGGCTCAGCTTTTGGAAGGACTGGGACGCACACCCTCCTGTGCCCTGACCCCAAACCGGATGGAAGGATTGCTGGCAGTTATGGAAAGACAGTGGGGAGAGGTGCGAATTGAGGCACTTTTATATTGTACTCCCCGAAAGTCAAGGTGTTGCTAACACAGCTATGGAAGGGAACAATCCTTTCCTCCGGGACTTAGGAATGGTGCTGCAAACTTAAAGAGATAAGAGAAGAGATACGCTGGGTTAATGAGGACCAGCTTTACCTCTCAACTACCCAGAAACGGTTTTAATAACCAGGGCTGGGTTCTTTGAGGCTTCGTTCCCTTAACTTAGACCATTCTCTCTGCAACAGAAATACACATTTCTCCGTTTACCTTCTGGCTGGCTTTTGGGTAGGGGACTGGAATTCCAGTTAAGCTTTACTTTTTGAAAATTTTTGATTTATCCATGTTAGGGTTTCTTATTGAAACAAACAGGTTCTTGAATAAAGAATTTCAGTAGTCCTTGTTAATTACTTCTGCATTTTTGCTTTTGGTGAGTTTCAGTATTTTAACATCTACCTAATTACAATGGTCGTTTGCTTTGTCATTCCTAGATCAAAAACTTCTTCTTTTCGATATTTCCTGTGTCTCATGTGTGTTACTGCAGCAAACATTACAGGCGGTTTCTCCTATTAAGAAGCCTCATCTGCTTGTTACTGTACAAAACACCTCAGTCTCTTCCCCCTTGTACTTGCCAGACACCCAAGGGCAGGCATCATTTTTTTCTATGTGAGTTTCTCAGGAAAGGGTTTAACTCAGAAGTCTCATCACTGTGGTCCCTGGTGAGGTGTCAGATCTATGGTTGGTTAGTTACATTAATAAATATCACTTTTACTGCTTCCCAGGTCATCTTTAAACATCTCCCATAATACAGTAGGGATTGCCCTGTGAATTAAATTACCTATAACAATTACACATGTTGTATTTTATACTAACTGAACTTTTAACATGAGATACCCAGTTGGGGTAGTAAAAATTCAAGAAAAGAGGTAGGGGGAGAGCTGAATGAATTATTTAGCTCGATTCATTTCAGAATAAGCTGTTTCTCAGCAGACTTCTCTAATAATTTTGGATAACTCTATTAAATTGAGGCAGAAAAGGAGATGGAAAAGTTTATGACTATTATACCACACAATTTAATACACATGAAAAGGCTGCATAATTCTGGGAAAGTCAGAGTCCCTGTGGCAGTATTCCCAACGAACTTTAATATTTAATGGACATGAAACAAATCAGCCTTTCAGTTTTGAATATGAAGTAACTCAAAGCTCAGTTTTTATCAGAGCTGCAAAGACTTGGTTTAAAAGGGATATTGACTAAGATTTCTTTAGAAAATTAGCGACTTTGCCACAACTGCCTAAGGGAGGACTCAGGCCGCCACATATTGAGCTAGTGGTGTTTTCCCACGTGCACAGTCACCAGAGAGCAAGAGAAGGCTCAGGATGCAGCCTGGTGGAGAGAAAAAACAATAGATGAAAACTATTTGCAGAGAAGTTCCCAGCAGAGTCGTGATAAAAGCAGGAAATTCGGAGAGTTTATTAAGCTGATTCAGGGAAGATTAGAGGCTTTTAAACATGGGTCTGATTGATGTAAAAGTAAACTTTCTTGAAAATACTGAGAGTTAGGGCTGCCCTATTCCTGCCTAGCACCTTGCTGCTAGAGCTTGCCCGGGCGACGCAGATAAACAGAGCCGGAGAAGGCGCGGATGCCCTTGGCGGGAGCGGCTGGAGGGCCCCCGCGACCGTGGGGACGGAGGGTGGGGAGGAAGCAGGGACTCCCTAGAGCTCACGCAAGGAATGGTTTCCTTCCGATTATCCGATTACCGGAGCTCGGAGAAAGTGGTGCTGGAGGCGAAGCGGGGAGGCTGGCTGCGGGTCGCGGCTGGAGAACTGGAGGCCCGGAACCGGGGTGACGATCAGAGACCCAGCCAGTTCCCGGTTTCCCTCCTGAGTCCGGGTCCCGGTCCCACCGCACCTCCCTCGCCCTGCCCGCGGTTGCCTATCGCCTGCCCTAGTGAGGTCCCCGCAGGCGGATGGGGACCCTGGTCCGCGGACGGGACTGGGGATCCGGCGATTCCTCTGATTCTGGGCGCGAGGCGCAGCCGCTCGGAGAACTTCCGATCAGATAAGAAGGGAAGCCCGCACCGCTGGGCCCGCGCGGGGCCCCGCGAACGTCTCCTGACTCAGCTCGAGCACCGGAGTCCGCGCCCGAGCCGGAGCTTCTCTTGGCCTTCTTCTGCCGCAAACTCCGCACCGCGGCCGGCGGCTCCCGGCCGAGTCACGGATGGGGTCCCATCTGTGCACACGGGGAGCCCTTCGTTTGCTTTCCCCTTTCTTGTTTTTATTTTAATTTTTTAATCGGATCCCTTTTTCCGCCGGGTCGGTGACGCAGCACGCCGCACTTACAGCTGCGCGCGACTCCCGGTCCAGGTGAGTCAGCTCGGCAGAGCCGCAGGGCTCCGGCATCTCCCACCCCCCAGATTTCGGGCTTAAATAGTTTTTCAGATAGGTCCTTCCAGACTAGGTCTCTTTCCTGGTAATGTTTGATCCTAATCCGACTGAAATTATTACTGATGTCACTCAGTGACCGGTTTAACCCCGACCTGGGCTCAGGTGGAGCAGATGTGGAAAGGCTGAACCCGCGCAAGATAATAATATAAAACTTGTTAGGAGCGCAGGGACTGCTGTTCTACCTGGAGGTGCTTCCTCTCACAGTGACCTGAAGAAGTCTATCTTCTCACGGTGACCAAGGCCTCCAGCACGTCTATTCTGACAAAGCTCCCACCCAGAGGTTGGGGCTCAGAGGGATCACAGCCCGAGGGCAGGGCCGGGCCTCAGGCTCTGAGCAGCTTCCTTAGGCCCAGCACAGGAGCAGCCACAAGGCAGGGCTGTAAAAGGCTTGACTCCAAATCCCGGAAAAATCTCAGCAGGTCAACATTAAATCTTTAATTAAGATGCGCGAGGGGCTGGAGTGAACAATTCCTTTTCAAATTGTGTCACCTTAACACAGAAAGTCAACACGGAAACTAGAATTAAGTCGTTTTATTACAAGAACAGAACACGTGCTAATTTTATTTATTTGTCCATATTACAAAAACAAATTATATATTGCCATTAAGACGGAAGTGAATTCCAAAATACTGTTTTAAGTGAAATAAATTCGACTTGCAAAATCAGGAAGGACACTGAATTATCTACAGTTATAAATAGTGCAAAGTAAATACCATATCAACATTTCGCGGTATAAACAAGGCCAGAGGGTGTCATAAGGAACAGCGGCAATATTAACAAGGGTACTCAAATTTAGAGCAGCTAGAACATTTAATTTTTCTCTTTTTTCAAGAAAAACTGTCGTGCTTCTTCCCAGGCCTGCTGAGGAAATCTGTTAGCCAGCTCAAGATAGTCTTGGGGACCAAAGCATCTTCCTGAGAGGAACAGAGAGATTAAACAGTAAAAGACAAATTCTTTGATGTTTAAGAAATTAAGTTTATTCTGATATCTAAGCGGACTGGTTGGAGACATACGCTTCTAATAAATGATGCATTTTCTGCAGATGAGGTGAGCTGCCACCATACTGAAATACAGAATATGGACTTTAACTACAGCCCAGTTTGTGCTTCTCCCACATTCAGATACCGACCTATTCATCAAACCCGATGGAGACAACTGGTAGAGGACTCGGGTGTGAGGGATTGTCCGGGCAAGGTGTCCCGTGTGAGATGTGACCCAGGGCAGAGATGGCGCCTGGGCCTCAGCCTGGGGCTGAGCGGAGCCTGGGCTGCCCCTGGCCACACCCAGCCCTAAAAACAATCTTCCTAAGGAAAGACGAATAATGACAAGGGCAGCATTCCCTCTGCTCTCCAGCTGACTTCACATGGGCCTCCTCTAAGCAACAAGGGGCTGATGTCAGGGTGCGGCTGACTGGCTGGTAGGAGCCATCTTTTCTCTAATCCAGATCTCTAAGACATCAGAGCCCTCATTGACAGCTCTCTCGGAGCAAAGCAGAGGCTGCTGCCCGTTTGGACAACAGAGAAGGCAGCAGGAGGAGAGGAGAGGAGAGAAGGGGAGGGTGGCGGCCTCTAGCCCCTTTACAGCCGCAGCCCCTACGCTGTGCCCTAGCCCTCCCCACAGGCAGCCCACAGTGACCAACCCCCACCCTTTAGGGAGGATAAAATATAAGAAAAAACTGTCTGTAATTCTTACTGGCAAACACACACAAACAACAGAACACCCTGAAACCTCTGTATAATTAAAAATAAATACATTAGAAAACTTTTAAAAGTATTTTCATATATGTCTGAAATGTAAAAAAATTGTACAGTAATAAATAACAGGCTTGTGCCGCCATCTCCAGGCGTCCTCTATGAGGACGGGAAGGAGAGCTGGGAAGGAGAGGCGGTGGCTGAGCCTGGCACAGCGGGGCTGGCCTGTGAATCCGCCAGGCCAATGGCACCGCTGGGGTGTTGGCTTGAATGTCTGAAAAGCTACACAGCTTTCTGTTTACTTTTCTGAGTATCTAAGTCAATAAAACATGGTATTTCTTGTGACATTACAAAGACTGAGCTTCACTTCCTGCTATATAGTTTCTGACACCAGGCAGCAGAGCCCTGGTGAGCTCTCGAAGGGGGCTTCTCCTGAGAGTGGGCCTTGAACGCCGCTTCCAACAGTCAGGCTAATGAGGAACTGGGAACATCTGGACCAGGGTTCTAGTCAGAGACACTGCTGAAGAGCCAAAGACAGAACGGTACTTCTCAACCCTAGATTGGGATATTTAAGAAGTAAAGTTTAAGATGGTAAATTTCGATTTCAGATCAGAGGAAATGCCTCAGCTGGAATCAACAGGGAGAGGCTTGCAGTCCCTGCCCCCACAAGGAGGACTGAACCCAGGGCCTTTGGACTGAGCCACATCCCCAGCCCTTTATGTTTTAAAGATCTTTATTAGTAGAAAGCTGCAGTAGATGAAGTTTACATTCATCTTAGGGAGAAGGCGCATGTATATAACAGATGAATTCTTTTAAAATCTCCTCTTTCCCGCCCACCTCTCTTGTCTTTAACCCCCTTTCCCCATTTCCATTCTTCTTTATTTTTTCTGGTCATGTTTATGACATAATGCTTACATTCACTGTGGGTATTTGGTATCTGTATATGACCCATCTTTTTTTCCCCTCTGACTGGGGACCGAGCTCAGCACCTTGTGCTTGCCAGGCAGGCATGGTGCCATTGAGTTACATCCCTTGCTATGACACATCTTAAATTTCAGACTTCCTCCCCCCCCATCCCATCTTCAGAAACTCTAATCTTCTTGTTTCCCTCTATCCCTCTATTATTTTTGCCCTTTGTTTGTACTTCACCTTATTCAAATGAGAAATACCATTCTTTAAGCTTATGTATCTGATTTCACTCAACATTATATTTTCAAAGAGTGTCCATTTTTCTGCAAATGTCTCAAATTTATTTAGCTGAACAGTACTCCATGGTGTATAAATACCACATTTCTCTCTCCATTTGTCTGTTGACTGTATGGATATGCAGGCTGCCTCCAGGATTTAGCCATTATGAGTTGTGCTGTTATAAACACTGTTATATCACTGTGTTATGATGTCTTTATCTCCCTAGCAGGGAAATATCTAGGCCAAATAGAATTTCTAATTCTAGCTTTTTGAGGAACCTCATACTGATTTTCACAGTGGTTGTACTAGTTTACCCTTCTACCAACAGTGTGGGAAGATCCCTTTTTCATTGCAGCCTTATTAGCACTGACTGTTCTTTGACTATTTGATGTCAGCCTTTCTTTCTGGTGTAAGATAAAATCTTAGTGTTGTTTTAATTTGCATTTCTCTAATATCCAGACATGCTGAACATTTTTTCATGTTTTCTGCTCATTTGTCCTGTGATATGTCTGTTACTTGCCCATTTCTTTTCTTTTTGTGGTACTGGGACTTGAACTCAGGGCCTTGGGCTCACCAGGCAGGCACTGCACCACTGAGTTTACACCCCTCCTCTTTTTTTTTTACTTGCTCTTTTCTGGATTGGGCCTTTTGGTTGACATAAGTTTTTTGATTTCTTTATATATTCTAGATGAATTATTTTAAAACATTTTTGAGCTAGTCTAATAAAAATGCTCAAATACTAGAGTTTGGGGAGAACATTTGGACTACTATTTTTAACAACTTTAATCTGCACATGGAGAGGGAACTAAACCTGATTTTCAGTGTTGACGTGACTGCCACAGGCCAGTGTCCAGACCTGACCTGCTCCGCACCCCAAGAGCAGCTCCTGGTGATCACCGCCCTTCCTCTAACTTGCACAAGCAGGAGCACAAAGAGGGTCTGTGCTTTTTCCCACTGCCACTGACTGCTCTGTATATTTGGAGGCAGTTGTGCTTCGGGACACAAATGAAAGAAACGTGAATTTCTCCAATGCTTCCCAAATGGTGGTGCAAACGAGCACTGTGTTATGAAAGACACGGAGTCATTTTCCTGGAGACCTACCTCTAGGCTGGTGTGGCTGGGGCTCCACCTTGCCGGGCGTCTGCGTGAAGTCCTGTGTGAGAAGAGAGGTGTTTTATGGCGTTTCCAAACAGGGCGCTCCTCCGAGGAGTGGTAAATCCCCGGATCCACACAGCCCTGTGCGTGAGTAACGCTGAGTCCAGGTATGAAAGCTGGAGGGAGCGAGGTGACGGAGCGCTGGTGCTCACGGATTTCACAGAGCAAACAGCGATGACTTCAGTCTTGTTAAATATCACCAGGACCTGGCTGCTTTGTCTTTGGAAACTAGAACTTTTTTATTTTGTGCCTAATAAATCCAAAGCTGAAGCCAAATTTACTGTCTTAAACTATTAAGACTTTAAAGATTTTGAAAACAATATAAATATAACAACCATAACAAAGATTACGGGTATTCTGCTGTTAAATCTTAAAGACTGATAGTTTTACTTTTAGATGGGAAGTGAAAAATGTAGTATATAATACATAAATCTTTAGAAATCTATGTCAAACCATCAGGTCCTATTTTAGTATCATTTTCTACTCAATATTAGTAATTTAATACACAAGGACCTTGAAGAACCATTTTATAAAGTAAAATCCACGGTGTATTCCCTTGACCACAATTATTTATAGGGGGAAAAAAAACCCCTGGCTTTTTAATGTCACTATTCTAACATGCTATCCCCCGTAGGCAATATAAGACATTTCTGTAGGATTCACATGTGGGGTTTTTTGGAATGGAGGAAGGGAGATTTAGAGGTACTTTGTATCACTAGCTGATGAAAATAGGAAGTATGTTTGACCTTTTGATTGTGGTATTATTTGCATTTTTATCTGTTGTTTTCTGAGCACCGGCAGACATAAGGACCATGCAGGTCTCTGCTCAGTATCACTGCCTTGTTCGGTCCTGTCCTCTGCCCGCGCCGCCTCCGAGGTGCACCACCCTAGCCTTGTTTCTCACCCCCAGCCCTCACGGCCTCTGATGTGCAGTTAGTTTTACTTTTTGGTGACATTCAGTGAAAGATCTGGAGAAAGCTTTCTGTTTCATTCACTGTCGCACTTCTAGTGCCTCATGTGGTGCCCACTCACTCAATGTACACACTGAATGAGTGCAAGGACAAGCGATCCGAAGGGAAAAGATCTGTTTTCAGATTTCCTATTATGTCTTTTCTATTTCATTCAATACTGAGGCTGTAAGACTATATGAAGGCTCTTGTGTTGATATGGTTATGTACTACAAGACTTATTTGGATTTTAATTGGTTCTAAGACAATTTGGAAACTCATACTCGTAGATCTGAATATCTGATTTGAAAACATTTTCAGAAAATGAAACCCAGACTTAAATGTAGCAACGAGGCTGAAAAGAAACCATGTCTGTGTATGGTTGATGTGCCTGGTTTATTAATTAATCATCTAATAGAGAGTGGAAACATGAACTATTAAGTGTCTAAGGTAAAGAGGCTCAGGGCTCTCTTGCTGCCCTCGGTTCCCAGCCAGCTGGGCGTGGTCACTGTCTGGACAATGACCAATGCGGACGAGGCAGAGTAAGGAACAGTGCTACATAGGACCCTACTTTCTGTTTCACTATTATGAAGAGCAGGGAGCATAGTCTGTTGACCATGTAGGTCAAGAGGTGAAAACAGTGATTTTGTGGTAGAACATCTGAGAGAAAATGAGAAATTTTTAGACAGTAAAGATCTATAGGAGCCGGGATGTAGCTCAGTGATGTAGTTGCGCCTGCCGGGTAAGCGCTAAGTCCCGAGTTCAATCCCTGGGACTAAAAAACAAAAAAAGAGCTACAGTGACAAAAAAATTAGTTGTTAACAGAGGTTAGAGAATATCAGCCTGGTTTTTCTGTTCTTTTGACAGAAAGTTTGGATCTAGCATTGTTACTTTGCTGCAGCACTAATCCTGATTCCAGGCCTGTAGAATTGAATGGAATCAGAAAATCATAAGGCTGTTAGTATCATTTTTAATGAACAGCAACAATTTAATACATGGGAATCCTGAAGGATCATTTCATAAAATATTTGAAAAGTTTTAGGTTTTTAAAAATAAATGCGACACAACAGCCCCCCCATATGCATGTACATATATGAAAATAGTATTTAAAGATTGACAAATTAAGAGAAATTTCATTGATTTCTCCTTAGCAATTATTGCTCATTCCCATGGCTAGACTAAAAGCAAGATAAATGTAGCAGTCAAAGCCCTGAAGTCTGGTGGTCTCTGAAACCAGAGTGTTTGAGGGTTTCCATTTCATTAACAGCAAAAACTTCTTTTGTATGAAGCCCTTGAGGTGGAAATTATGTAACACCCAAGCCCAGTTGTATGAGTGGTATTAGGAAGTACTCTGATATTTCAGAAAGTAAGTTTTAAGGACAGAGGTACATGAAATTTTAAAGGCAACAGGGCCAGCGTGACCAGCTGGGTCACTTTTACCGTGCTGCCAGTCCCATTAGTCCCCACGCACAGGTGGAAAGCAGGGTGTTGCTGGGGTTTACCTGGATGAAGGAGGCCAGCAGGACGCAGCTCATCTCCTGCTCCAGGATGACCTTGTTCTGGCGGTTGTTGTAACAGGCGGCGATCAGTGAGGGGAACAGCACTTTGATCAGCCGAGGGTCACTGAAGTACTGGAAGGGCAGCTGGCACAGCTTCTGCAGCACCGTGGGGTGGCGGCCCGACTGCACGATCACCTAGAACAGAGCGGGTCGGAGCCGCGGAGCACGGCGGCCAGCGGGAGTGTGAGGAAGAGGCCTGGACTCTTATCCTCCTATTGGAGCTTACTGAATTATATTAGAGGAGAGTGGGAAATAAAAGTAAATGATTTCCCAATGTAGGGAAAATACTCCAAAACCCGTATAGACATTTCAAGATGATTATAATCCACGGAGGGTGCAGCTTTCAACTCAGAACCCACAGGGCTTTAACAAAGCGCAGCATCTGGGTCCTTAAACCTGTGGGGAGCTCCCTGGCCCTGCCCACCGTGGCCTCCCACAGCCCCTCCCGGTGCTCTGCCAGCAGCAGACAGATAGATTCCGCATGGAGGCCAGGCCTGGGAAGAAAAGGGACGGATGGCAAGGGACACTTTCAGGCAGCATGGGCTCCAGAGGCCTTCCTCCAAGCCATACTCCTTATCTCGGTCTCCATCAGTGCCATTGAATCTAAAAGGAGAATTGTTTAGATAAATGAGACCGTTGTCTTGAAACAGTCTGGGTTTACAACTGTGTACATTTTAAGAAATAGAGCCACGCAATTAATGGGCTCGCAGGGAAGCCCTCCTAATTTACTCCTGAGGCCTACATGATAAACGAAAAATGCCAGGATCAGATCTGTTTCGAGTAACTTTGATTGCACAGTTCTAATGTGAAAGAGCTGGGTGACCCAAAGCCCACTTCATGCCACAGGAGGAAGCTCCGAGAAGGTTAGGAACACTGTAAAACCGAAGGTCAGGACTGTAAATTGTACTTGGAAAAACATGATTTTACAGGTACACACCCAGACAGGACTGCATTCAAATTAAAACCAGAAGGACAGAATGAAATAGCAGAGGCAGAAGAAACATAAATTACAGGGATTTACAAGTTTTCAAAGTACTTTTAACAATACTTTAAGAACACACTCTCTGATGATAATGCAGTTTGGTTTAAGAACAAAATCAACAAAGTAATAGTTCACATATTTTCGTTCAATGGCTAAAATGACATCAAAAACCGTTAGAGAATGTTGATAGGGACTTGTTAATACCTTCAAATCCAAAAGGAATTTTAAAGACTTGCACTGGGTGACAATTCTGCACAGGGCTATGTGCTGCCATTTCTGACAGGGCTGAGAAAAATATGCTTATCACTTACTTTATCGATAAAACATTGACTTCGATCTTTAATTACCAGCTACGCAGTTTGTCAGGCAGCCAAACGGTCAGCACATTAGAATTTATAATGACACTACTATTAGAAGTCTTTTTTTCCTCCTCTCTGGACAAAAATTAAGCACACCTTTTTCCTTCAAAATTTCATTGTTAAAATGCTATTATTGGAAGGTTTGCTAACTGAAAAATCATTAAACTGCCCAGTCTGGCTGGCACAGGTGCAGTGTTAACTCAAAGATGTCATTCCTGGCTCCTGGTAAATCAGTGTGGAACGTGAGGCTGTCGTCACAACTTCCTGCTCTCGGTCTCGGGAAGCAGAGCCTGTTGGGACTTGCGGGTCCCTTCACAAGGGAGGACTGTCTGCTGCCTGTTTACAGGGTGACCTCACCAAGATCCACAGCAGCATGGTGAGATGACTAGAAGATGCAAGTGGATGGAGGCAGTTTGGCTGGCTCAGACGTTGTGCTCAGAGGCACTCCCTGAAAGGACTGAACCTGGCTACACAGAGGAGTCACAGGGCCGGAACAGGCTGCCCACCCCAGGCCTGGCTGTGATCTGGGATAGGACAGCCAGTGCTAATGTTGTCCCAACCGCATTTCAGACCTTGTGGGGAGGTGGGATGAGCAGGTCCCGGGAGGGGCTGGCCTGTAGCCATGAGAGTTGGGGGCTAACTGAGGCGGGTTAGGGGACCAGGCAGCAAGTGGGTGCATGTCATGAGCCTGAAGTCAGCTGAATTGGCTAAGCACTTCCCTTTGGGGCAGGGAAGCAGCTGGGAATGGAAACATCCTGACTTTGAGCTCAGGGTTTTGAGTATCAGGAGGAAGCTGTCTGCAGTGCTTCTGACAGAGGCGGAGGTGGTGAGGTCGGGCTCAGCTTTATTGCATCTGGCCATTTGCTCTCTAGCCACGGCTGATCAAATGTCATTTCGATTTGCTGAAGCTTCCCAACTCAGTAGGAAGTTTGTGGTCCTCCAGGACCCCGAGGCTTTCTGAATGAATGCACTGAGCGGAGTGAATTGTTTTGGACTTGGAACATGGTGTGGCATTTCACAGCCTTCATGATGGGGCTGAGTCAGTCTCTGCAGCTGGGATGTCACCTTTGTCCAAAGTCAGGAGCCCTTAGTGGGCACTGCCCTGACCCTGCCCTGGGCCCTGCAGAAGGTCTCACTGATACAGGCCGGCCTCCCTGGGCCTTCCCATCCCATCTCTCCACAAAGTCTGAAATGTGGTTGGGAAGACATTAGCACTAGCTGTCCTATCCCAGATCACAGCCAGGCCGGGGGTGGGTAGGCCCGTTCTGGCCCTGTGACACCTCTGTGTAGCTGGGTTTGGTCCCTTTGGGGTGGGCCTCTGAGCAGAATATCTGAGGCCTGTGTAACACAGACAGACTCTACAGAGCTTCCTTCTGGTGAGGACAACCTTCTGTGTCTGTTGATTGTGGCCACTGTTGTCGGTCAGAGGCAGCAGGTTGGGAGCTCAGACATCATAAGAAATAGTCTTTCAGACAGGGGCGACATTTTCAGATGCAGAGTGAGGCTCCATGGAACGCAGGGGATTTCTAGAAACACCAGGGGACCCGGGCAGCCCTGCTGCTCTCTGCCCACTTCCTCCATTTGGGCTGTACTGTGAGGGGTCAGGGAAGGGTAGAAGGAGGCAACAGACACCACGACCACTCTTCTTCCTTTTCTGGAACTGTTGATCATTCTGGAAACTAGCTTTAGAAAAATAAGACTAGGGCTGCGAATTTAGCTCAGTGGTTCTGGTGTCTGCCTGTCAAGCACAAGGTCCTGAGTTCTATCCTTGGTACCACATACCACAGTGCTGGGTGGGCGTGGTGACTCATGCCTGTAATCCCAGCACTCGGGAGGCAGAGGAAGGAGGATTGCCTTTGGTTCAGGGCTAGCTGGGACTACAAAGTGAGTTCAGGGCCAGTCTGAATGATAAAGTGAGGCTGTGTCTCAAAACAAAACAAAACAGGGCTGCGGAGTTAGCTCAGTGGTTCCAGTGCCTGTCTTGCAAGAGCAAGGGCCCGGGTTTGATTCCGCAGTAACCACATACCATACTGGGCGTGGAGACTCACACCCAGCAGCAACCAGTACTACATACCACAGTGCCGGGTGTGGTGGCTCATGCCTGTAATCCCAGCATTTGGGAGGCAGAGGCAGGAGGACTGCTGTGATGTGAGTTGGGGGCTGAGCTCAGGGCCAGCCTGAACCACAAAGTGAAACCCTGTCTCAAAAAACCTAAAAAACAAAAAAACAAAAAAACAAAACAAAACAAATTGAAACAAAACAAAACAACTTGGAAAAAGAAGCCTACACCCCCATGATGTGTGGTACAACCAAGGAGATAGCTGGCCAGAGAGATCTGACTGCTAGGAAGAAAAAAGAAATTCATTTTGAAAAAGAACCCGAGCAGACAAATGGACACACTGATTCCCAGCGCCACTCACCACAGGCCTCTGGCTCGACTACAGTGTGCTGGTGTCAGCAGATGTTTCCTTTGCCAAGGGCCACTTTGCTTATGAACCCAGAGCCTTTACAGAGCTATATCTCCAGCCCATTTTTAATTTCCTTTTAGAAGAGTCTTGCTAAGTTACTAAGTTTCCCAAACTTGGCTTCAACTTGTGATCCTCCTGGCAAAGCCTCCCACAGTGCCAGGATTGCAGGTGAGTATCATGGAATTCAGTCCAAATGTTGCATTAATGACACAAGGACACAGAGAACAAGGAAAGTTCTTATCTTGACACATGAGTGACATGCATCAGGTGGTAGGCAGAACTCCTCCTCACTGAGGTGCAGGCAGAAGGTGGCAGGGCAAGGCAGGGCGGGTGGGACCTGGTTTGGAGGTGGGCTCTGGGAAGATATAGGTGGAAGGATTGGTTGGGGGAGCTCTTGGATTCAATACTCACTAAAACCAGATGGTCTTAGATGGCTTGAACTGCACAAGTACACAGTCTGGGGCTTCAACACTGGGATTTGAAATAATACAGCTGAGTTCAGGGCACAGCCCCAACCCCTCCCCTCCGGTGGTGTCTGTCACAGTGACAGGCTACCGTTACCAGCCTGTTGTACCTCAGAAAGGCTTTTCCTGGGCAAATGTCTCTCAGTGGCAGCGTGATACAGAGTCCGAGCCTCAAGAGTGCTGGCCTCAGACAGCCACGGGCTCTAGTCTGGTCTATCCTTGACTGAGGGTCACTTGACAGATTTGAGCCCTGGTGTCCCTTCTGTAAACGTGGTGGTTGGTGGCCTTCAAAGGTCAGATGAAGACCCTACAGTATAGGACACCAGCCAAGTGTGCTTGGTAGTGTCCTCCCCAGCCCCATGGCTTGAACAAGTCTCTCCTGCTGGACTGGCGGAGCAGAAGACCCTCCTGAGCTAGGGCAGTGAGAGACGTGGGGCAGGACCTGCTCTCTGGCTGGGACTCCTCAACCAGCTTCATGGCACATGGAAGCTACTGCTCATTCCTCCCGGCCCTGCCCGCGAGGGACAGAGCTGTGCAAACAGCGCTTGAGTGCCAGCCAGGATCTTGTGGTAGCCAGGTGGGAAATGCATTCTGACAGCTCTGAAAAGAAAATCCCAGCATAAGCATGAGTCAAGAAACAGGTAGAGAGGTGCAGAGACAGAAGCTCAGTTTGCTGGGTATGAGTGCACTGAGGGGCTGGGACATGAGATGCGCCAATCAGAAAGACAGAATGGGCCAGGGCTGGGTCTGATTCATACCAGGATGAGACACCCTCAAAGAGCCCGACAACACCCTCAAGCCTGGGTCATCCCAGGCAACACAAAGTCGGCTTTAACTTTTCAAGTCAAAGACATTACAACTAATAGCACCTATTAGTTTTACACTGCTTCCTTCTCAGCTCCAGGAGGGCAGAAACTGTCATTGTGCCTTCCATTTCTCTGTGGGAGGGTGAAGCACACAGGAGTCCTCAGAGCTCTTGGAGTGAAGGACACAGAGATGAGAGGCCCCAGCTGACAAAACCTGTCAGTGCTTCTGGGGATCACACATGTGGAGGCCCTGTACTGTTTGCACCCTGTGCCTGAACCCTGTGCAGCGGGTCCCTGAACAATGGCTTTTGTGACTGCAATTCTCAGGGTCCTGGGCATCAATGCCAATGCCTGAGCTGTATAGAAAACACCTCACGACATCCAGTATTGCTGAGAACACTCAGGATGCTCCAGAGCCCCTTCCTCCTGACATCCTCTGGAGGGCTGAGCTCTGAGGGGCAGATGGGAAAGACTACACTCTTACGGGAGGAAGCAATGCTCAGGGGTTCAGGTCACTTGTCCCAGGTCCCCAGCCAGACCCGGCAGAGATGAGCCTGGAACCTCTCCTGACTCTGCATCCTGGCTTCCTCTCAGGTCCAAGGTGACCTAGGAAGAGGGGCTCCCTGTCCCCAGGCTTGAGCCGACTCTTGTGACTATTTCTCACAGGGTGTGGTTGGTACAGATGAAGATGCGGATGGCACCCTGCCACTCCGAGCAGACAAACCAAGACACACACCTAACACTGAGGGCCTTTCTTCAAAAATAGTCTTCTTCTCTCGCTTGGTGTCAAATAACCCACCCTGGGCTCTGTCCTGAGCTGTGCCCAAGGTCTGTCTCTTGTAGTTGGATGTAAGAATGTGAGAAGCAGAGGCGGCTTAGAATGGCTCTCGGTGAACTGTGAAGCCCATGAGCCCGAATGGGCACCTGGCCATACACAGCCACAGTCAGCCAATGGGGGGTGCTGAGTGCCAACAGACCTGGTCTTCTGTGCACATCCGGGGACTTAAGTATACTGTAATGGAAACACTTTCTCACCATCTTTAAATAAAAATGCTGTGCACTTTGTCATTGGAAGCTGCAGTGCCTGCTTCCCAGGTGCTTTGGAGGCACAAGCCACGTACAGGGTCCTGTCCGGGTAGCAAGTCCTTGGGGTGACTTCAGGGCCTGACTCTCCTCATCAGCACCATGGTCTGTAGTCACTGGGCACCTAACCCTAAGTCTTCTCTGTGACATGACTGTCATTGCCTTGTGCTTTTAGATCTGCTCACAGTATGAAGTTTGTAGTAGTACTTTTTGTAGTACAGGCTGGCCCTGAGCTCACTATGTAGCCTAGGCAAGCCTTGAACTCAAAGCAATCCTCCTGCCTCTGCCTCCTGAGTGCTGGGAAAACCACTGTGGTATGTGGTGCTGATTGCTGGTGGGCGTTAAGTCACCATGCTGATATGGTGATATGTAATAACCAGGACTTTGCACTTGAAAGGCAGGTGCCAGAACCACTGAGCTAAATCCCTGGCCCCTGGAATTCTTGTCTTGGTAAGCTTGTGGCAAATCTGGTGGTGCAAACAGGGACCTGACACCTTTTGTCTGGGTGTGGTTGGCCCTGTGGCCTTGGAACTACAGACGACAAAACCACTGCCGCAACAGCAGTGATTGTTGTGTTTAGAGAAAGTGCTCATTAAATCTAGTCTCTGGCCTTTGAGTTTTGAAACAAATGCTGTCATATAAAATATATTTATGCTGAGTGTAGTGGTGTATACCTATAATTCCAGAACTCTCATAGGCTGAGGCAGGAGGATTGCAAATTCAAGCCCAACTTGGGGAACTTAGTTGTTGAGGCTTTGTCTCAAAAAAAAAAAAAAAGCCTGGGATATAAATCATTATGAAGGCTGTGGGTTTAATCCCCAGTGACACACACATGTATATATGTGTATATATATGAATATGTATGCATGTAAAAGATAAAAGGGAAAGTGGAAGCAGGGTACTGAGTGCTCCCAAGCCTGGTCTAGAAGTGCAATGCGGACGAACTTTGCAGGTTCATTGTCAGGAGAGTGGCTGGTCATGTTATGTATACGATCCCCACCCAGGCCCAATCCTCTGGCTATGACCACTTGGAATACAGCCAAAGCCACGGCAGGAGCCAGCGCCCTCTAAGCAGAAATCCTCCTCCCATTGACCTGAGTGGGGCAAAGCCTCTGACAAGCGAGGCTGCCTGCCCTCACGGCATGTGTCCCTGCCCTCAGGGACAGGCTTATGACAGTAGAGTTATGCAAGCCCTGGCACAGTCTAACAATTCCACTGCAGAGATAAGTCCCATAAAAGTGAGCTTCCTGGCCCTGAGTATGTTGGAATCAACAGGGCAAAGAGGAGACTGTGGAAGTGAACTGGTGACCCGAGGAGAGGAAGAAACAGCAGCTGACACAAGTCAAAGGTGAGAACAAAATTCTTTCAAGCAGAAATGAGAATTCAGAGTTGCCTGGACCCACTCTACTTTTTTGGTTGATTCTGAGTGAGATGGTGGGCATACCGTACTAAAATGCCTTATTAATTATAACCAATATACCTGGTTTTTATAAGCTCTATGCTTTGTGTTATTTTTATTAATCCACCCCCCAGAAGGCCTTCTGGCAAATGTTTAAATACTTATGTCCCTGGGACTCAGCCCTGAACCTGTCACTGACTAGGAAGGCAGAACCTTGACTGGCCTCAGTCCTGTTACTGAACAATTGTGAGGCCAAGTCTCCAGGGTGCACAGGGCAGGGCTGTCTGTCCCTCTCCACTGCTGTATGGCCAGTGTGTATCTCACTGCCTAGCACAGTGCTTGTTTAATGAGCTGTGTCAATGAGCAAATGAGCTCTGTCTGTTTGGTGCCCACATGGAGTTCCACCATACCAGAACCCATGGACTCTTCACCCCAGGACTTCCATGGCCCTCAGACAATGCTGTCTGTGAATTTATAAGAACAGAAGACTGGGTTCTTTGGCCAGGGCCTCACTGGCCCATTGACTTCCTGGCAAATGGTCTAGGGAGCCAAGGTTGGAAGGGCAACCTCTCTCTGCCTGCCTTGAGTGCAGGTCTGTTCAACCTGGGCCAAGCCAGCTGTAGGCCAGGGTAGCAGGTGAGTGAGGTGCACAGCACATGGAAATGAACACAAATAGTTAAATCGCACCAGGGCACATTCTTTGGCCTAAGAATTCCTGATTTGTTTTTTTCCTCTTCTTGACAGAGACAAGATGTCCTCAACAGAGGGGCCAGAATAGGTGTCTAGACATCTAAATTCATTAAAAGAGACAACTGAAAGTCTGTAAATCATTGGAACAAAGAATATTTTTTCTAGCAGAGCAGAAACAAAGTCATCTTTGCATTCCTCTCTGCAGACTGGCCATGCTACAACATGGGAGTCGGGAGGCGGTGCTGCAGTGGCCAGGCTTCCAGGCTCCACACGGCACAGCCACGCATGGGTTACACACTACTGTCACATAGTATGTCACCCTGGAGCCCGGGACAGTCCTTGAAGCAGTGACTTCTCCATATCATATGTAGAAACTAGCATGCCCAGAACATGCACAGTCCTTTAATCTGAGGCCTTGGGCCCGGGAAGAAGTATTGGCTGTATTTCAGTCCCAGGAGAAAAACTTGAAGCGCCTGTCCATATATATAATCAAATCAAAACTGGAGCAAAGAAATAAAAGTCCCCTTGGCTAGCATTGCAAACACTTTTCTCTCCTTTCCCATGATGTGGTTTAGAGACTGGGATCCATGCAAGGATCTTACAGACACATGGGAGGAGGCTTTGGAGTGGCTGCTTCTTCCTGGTGGACACAGAACATCAGGGAAAGGAGCAGATGGAGGATGGAAAAGCAGCAAGGAGATGCTGTAGTAGCGCGATGGGCTTGAAAACCAGGGGATCTCATAGGGATTACACTCTCCTCAAGCAGGGAGAGGCAAGCATCTGTCCTGCGGTGTCCGTCCTAAGCCCTAAGCAACCTCCTGTAGGAAGGGTATATGTGCAGGTTCCCGCCACTCCACTGCGGCAGGGGAAGCGTATCTCAGCCAGGGAAGCTGCTCTTAGGGGTTCCCAAGACCCTGAGAGAACTCTCAGACACCTTGCGTCACCATCTTCCCCTGACAGTGACACTGAGGCTTCTCACCCGCTGAAAGACAGGCCCCGAGTCCTGGGGTAGGCCTGGCCTGGCCTGCCTGTAAGTCTCACTCCTGTTCCTCCCGTGGTGCCTGGTTCTGGTTGGGATAAACTGCCCACAGCCCTGCATCCTTCAGGCCATCTTTTGTCACACTGCTTTTGCTGTGTTCCTCCTCAGCCCATAGCATGGTTCCCACTGATTACCCAGGAGTCTCTGTCCACCCTCAGGTTCAGCATCCACAGCAGCCCCATCGTAAAACGTTTTCAAGAGGAGCATCTGGCACACATCCATGCTTGTCTTGTCCATTTTTCCCTCACGTCAGCAGCTTACAGGGAGGTGTTTTGTCTGTTTCCTTCCATGTCCCAGGGGTCTAGAACAGCGTGAGGTGTCTCATGGGAGGAAGTCTCAGCACCAACAGCTCCTGCCCGGGCAGGGACTGCCCATGACAAGGCTGGTGAGAGGGCCCTGAAGCTAGATCACTGGCCTTGGCAATGATACAGAATCAACGCATGATCTTCACATATCTGAAGGCTACTTTATTTTGGGTTTTCCATGCATTTGCAATAACTGTCCCTCTACTGCCACTGGGGCTGGAGGTGTAGGAGAGAAGTCTGGTCATGCAAAGCTCAGGATGATACACTGGGGGCCCGGTTCTAGTGACCCAGAGCAAGTCCTGTCCCCTCTGGCACATCCGTGGAGGCCTGTGAGTGTGAAAGCATCAGATAATCCTATGCTACAAGCGTTCACTTGTGGACACACCCTGTGTTTCCAAAAGTGCAGATACTGCATTTAAGAATGGTAAACAGAGGAAGAGTGCAAAATACACTTTTTCTTAAGGAATGTAGGAAGTCACTACATAAAACATTCCAATGCAAAATTCTCAACTAGTATCTATTCTGATTTTCCAATCCAGCTTCTTCAACTGATGTCCACCCACACACACAAACACACACACGAGCACTGGAAAGATTAAGCCCATTCCAGGCTGGCAGGACACATGGAAGAGGTGGTAGGGAAGTGGACAAATGAACAGACAGTATATAATAATGCCTTGGAACACAAGTGTCCCGGGTGGCTCCTGGACCTGGCCCGCTGGAGCACTGGGCAAAGCCTCCTCACTGCAGCGCGGTGTAGGAGGAAGTAGTGTAGGAACAGCAGGCTCTCAAATGCAGGGCATAGGCTCATAGGTTCTCTGGTGTTAACTGAGCAGCTGCCGGAGAGCAGGGATGCATTCCACAGAGCATTTATGGGCTCACCAGCACTAGTCTATGACAATTTTATTTAATCATAAAGATATAATAGTAGCCAAATCTTTTTGTAGTTTCAGTTTACTGCTTTCTCAAGTGAAATAAATGGTCTCTCAGATTTCTTCTGCTTTCATCTCTCTGCTCTAAGTACAGTAGGATAAGGTTCCAATTAAGGCCCATTAAATGTTCACATTGATTCATGCGAGCCGTTTTCCAGTTTCTCTGCCTATCTCTGGTGTGTGTGCAGTCTGGCCACTGCCCGTGCAGAGGAGGACTCTCTGGGTGTGAGGTCTCTCCTTTGCACACCCAGGTGGTGAGCCGAGTTCCCCTCATGCTCTGCAGACGGCTGGGTGTGGCCAGGAGAACTGGGTTGTCTCTTGGGAAGGACCCACTCTGACCTTCCCAAAGGCCCTGGTGGCTTTATCAGAGTATGTGCTGAGTGGCAGCTTGGAGACCCAGCAATGCCTGGGACTCTCTCACTCCTGCACCCCTGAGCTTCTATATATTTTGGCTCTACAGAGGAGTTCTTTGGGCAGGGGACAGCATTCTCCAGTTTCTCAGCAGATGGGGAAACCTGCTCTGCCAGCAGAGATGGGCCATTTGAGCGGGTATCAAGTGTCAGGGATGTTCTCACTGGGAGGAGGGAATCTGGGGGAGGTGAGGATCATTTTAACATCATTGAGACTACCATTTGTCCTAGGCCAGAGAACATGCTAATCCCCAGACGAAGGACCTAACTTACTCTGCACAGCAGTTCCATGAGGGTGTTATTATCGTGACTCCTATTTCACAGATGAGGAATCAGGCCCCACGAAGGACAGTGGTTTGCCAGACACACAGGCCCTGCGTGGTACAGCTGGGCCTAGGCCTTCAGTCTGCCTCTCCTCAAGCAGAAAGGCACACTAGCAATGCTAACAGACAAAGCAGGTTCTGGGATGGGGGGTGGGGCCCTCTGATGGGAGCCTGCAAGGTTCCATGTTCTCCAAGGAACTATATAGGTACAGATTAAGGAGAGAGGTTTTAAAATGCCCTCAAGGAAACTTGCTCTCACAGTGAACACTATTTTGTGATTTTACAGATTTCAAAGTATAGACTTTCCCATTGCATGCGGTCTTAAGAAGGGGCAAACCTGTCAAAAAGCTTTTTCCTAAACCAACTCCTGGTAAGTCAGAGTGGATTTGTTGTGATAATGCACTGCTCTGGGGGTAGAAACCTTAAAAGGATCGGTTCTCATAGCATGAGTCAAATAAATTTGGGCAGAGAGTAAGGATAGCATTTCATCTTCGTAACAGTCCTGTGAGCTGGGACTTTGTCTGTATCACAGCTGAGGAAAACAGTGCTCGAGACAATCTACCCAAGGCCAGAAATGGCCTGGATTACAGGAGGGCCCGGGAGCCTGCCTCCAAAACTGCCTTCACAAATACAGAACTAGGCAAACCTTAAACACAGCAGTTTACTTGGGATTTTAAAGCTACTGGCTCCAGCAATAATAACATGATACTTTAAAATATATTTAGAGATAGATCAATTGTAGGGCTGCAGAAAGAGCTAAAGTTAGTTTTTAGCCAAAAGTTCACCCAGGAGATTAGATAGTAAGAGACAGACTTTTCAAAATCTGGGGCCCCTGGAACCTTTCCAGTAGGATCATACACAGGTGACTCAAGTCTCCACTTTTATTCAGCACACCACTGCCTTGTGCCCGCCCCTACTGCAGGCAGTGGTGACCAGCACCCAGGTACATCCCATCATGTCCACTTCTAGATACAGTGTCACAGGTGCTCTGCTCACACTGCCCTACCTATTTGTCTCTAGTGGTCTGACCTCTTCATCTTAGAACCAGAAATTCATCCTCTGTCAAGAAGGGAAGAACCCTCAGAGCACTCAGTCCTGTTCTCCCTACAGGCAAGAACCAAAGCCCAGAGAAGTCAGGGCCGCGGAACTGCATAGCTGCAGCTGCCACTCTGACGCAGCCCCAGGATTTCTTTCTTCAGTGGGATAGGCTTTCTACAACAGCCACATAAAACTTCACTCAGGAGGACATGTGTTTTCTTTGATTACAGACCCAGTTCTTCACAGTCATCTCAGGGTGGCTGATTTAAAAAAAGTCCCTCCATACTAAAGATCTAGGTAGATTTAAAAAAAAACAACAGTCATAAGTTGACAAGAGATTCATCTGTCCTCTTCTGTCATGTATCTGATGACCCAGGAGAAGGTACACCCTGGCCACCTGGGCAGAGGGTGAGTATCACCTGAGTGCCTTTGCATGTCTTCCACTGCTTTGGGTAGAGTCAGTGGGATGATGAATTTCACGCTGCCTAGGGCTAAACCTTCTGCATATCCTTACCTGTGCCCTGGTCTTGTGGTCAATGCCAAAGGAGATCAGTGGAGTCCCAGTTTCTAAGAGTCCACTGAGAAAAGGCGCAGCTAGATTTTGATTTGGAAGCTGTGGTATTAAGAGGTTATGACAGTTATTTTATTGAGATTCTCTACATCTGAGTTTCCTGAAAGACTGGCAAAGGAAGGACAGTTTATCTGGGTAGTTCTGTTTTCAGATCACTATGGTAGTCATTAAATAAAGCTCTTAGTCCGATTTCCAGGTAATGAGACCCAGTGCTGTAAAGATGAGGCTAACAGGGTAAGTTGTTTGTCTTGAACATGTATGGAGCCAGGCCTGTGCTGTCTTCCCGAATTCATACAACCACTAGGAAGGGACAGCATCGTGACCTTCACCTCACGTCACAGTATACAGAGTAACTTGCCCAAGTTACAGAGACAGGAAAGAGTCGGACAGGGATTTCAAGACCAGCTGACTTTAGAGCCTATGAGCTTTTTTTTTGGTGGGTCTGGGTTCCAACCCAGGGGTGCTCTACCACTGAGTTATGTCTCCCACCCTTTCAGTTTGCCTCTCTAAGCTGGGCTCCCGCTTGTGACCCTCTGGCCTTGTTCTGCACTGGTCTGGAGCCTGTGCTCAGAATCACCCTGATGTCGGGCTTCACTGCTGTAGCAGGGGAGGTTCTGCTACAGACTGACTGATTCTGGGAATCCATTCAGTGTCTCCATTGCTACTGCAGCAGCTGCAGCAAGAGGACTTGGGGATAGTCAGGGAGTGATTCTCTATAGAGGAGAGCACAGTCCTTGCTCCGCTCAGTGCTGAGACATATTCAGGCTTGGGTTTTAAGGCTCTTCAGCCTTGAGGCCCAGTGCAGATCCCTGGGCTGGCTGATATCTGCTCCAGTTAACCTTGGAAATGCAGTCACTCATAGAAGCCGAAGTCCTTACGACTCTCAGGTAGTTTGTGGGGTAAAGCACGGTATACACTATAAGCATGTAGCACTTCCCTCTAACAGTGTAGAAAAACTCACAAGATGACAAAGGATGAAACAGGTGCTTTTGTTTGGCTTTTGCAAATTGAATCCAGGGCCTCATGCTTGCTAGGCAAGTAGTTGGCCACTATGCCGAGCCCTGGACAAGGTGGAGACTTCGAACAGACTGGTCAAAAGTGCTCACTGGCAAACTTCTCCTTCCTAAGATCAGCCTAGTTATTTACTTTTTTTTTTTTTTTTTTTTGAGACAGGGTCTTGCTTTATAGTTCAGGGTGGTCCTGAGCTCAGCCTTGAACTCACAGCAATCCTCCTGTCTCTGCCTCCCCAGTGTTGGAATTAAAGGCGTGAGCCACCATGCCTAGCACTGTTGTATGTGGTTACCAGGGATTGAACCTGGGACATTATACTTGCAAGGCAGATGTGGGAACCACTGAGCTAAATCCCCAGCCCAGCCTCATTATTAATTAGAAATCTTAAAATAGGTGTGTTGGCAGAAGTTATTTTCAATTAGGAACTTTTTAGTTTCTTTTGGCCCCTAACCCTCACATTTTTCTTTGGTGCTATGATATCTAGAGTAACTTGGCTCTAGATTGATTATACTCCTGAAATTTCTAAGCTCTTCCTTAGACAAGGTGTGTTTCTATTTTATGACAGGAGCTGTATCTGTCACAAAAAGGAAGAAAAATAACCACAGAAAGCAGAATGTTGTATGACAGACAGCTGGAGAATGAGCGGCCATCCTGGAGAGACCCTGGCAGGGTCTCCACTGGGAGGCATCCTGACATCCCTGCTGGGAGGATGGAGGGCAGAGGATGGAGGGCAGGAGGGGGAGTTTATTGATGGGTGTGGGAAAAGCCAGAGCACACTAAGAATGTATATGCAGGATATGGGCTGCTCTGGAAGGCCTAGAAGCTGGAATAGAATTTTTCCTAGTGCTGAGAATTGAACCTGGGACTGGTATGTCACCGAATGGTATCCCTAGCCCTAAGCACCACACTTAGGACACCACTGTGTCCCTGTCTCCTGCTGATGGGTTTAACACTAGGAAGCTGTTCCTGTTTCTGTGTACAAGGTGACTCCTGAGTGGCCCTCAACTTAGAAGCACTTGGTCAGATGAATGCTTTGGTGTTTTTCTCAGTAAGTCATCAATTACCTGACTAGACAGGCCTGGAAAACATGAGCCACACAGCCTCAGGCGGTACCTCCCTGCTCACTTGCCTACCTATCTGTGTCAGACGCCCTGGCACCATGCAGAGCAGAGGACAGGCTTGGCATGGGCTTCACTATGGACCACGGTAGGCCAGGGACTCCTTTCAACTGCCACAGACTGCAGATCAATGGCTGGGACCCAGAGAAGGCAGCCACTAACCAGAATGGATATGCGAAGGTACCTATTCCCAGTACAGCAATATTTGGGCCGACAAATAATCTGTCATTCCAGTTAATTTAATTATCAGACCACATTTAATTATCCAATACAAAATGTAAATAAAGTGAAGGGCTGACAGCACATACTAATTATGTTCATTATAATAATTAAATGGCAAGGAATTCAGAAAGACTCATGAAAGTACCATAAAATATAGGGAGACTTTTGATTAAAACAACAACATTTTAATTAGAAACTGCTACCCTATAGGAAAGAGATGATTGGTTCCACTGAAGACGGGGCATTACTTTTATTATCTAGGTTTCTCTTATGAAGTCATCCTTGGTATCAGGGGGCTCAGCCTGTCTAGCTAATAGACTAAGTGGTGGCAAATAAAAAATGCCAATCCTTTATGCAAAGTAGTTCTAATCAAACTGACTAGGGTTGCAGCAGCATTTTCAGATCCCCTGTCTTGGGGACACAAGCTCTTTCCCCTGTAGGAAATTAATGAATCCCTGCTGAAAACAGATCCTATGAATTAACCTGACTTCTGACGAATGATACAGAAACATTAAATGAACTAAGTATTGAAAACTCCCTGTGAGATCCTCTGATTTGAAAGAGTATGACAGGCTAAATAAATTCACTTCCATATGAATGGGACTGGGTAGCAAGGGGGTGCCACCTGACTGTCTGTGGGGAGCCGGGTGAGGCTGGAATCCCTCTGGGATGGTATGTGACAGAAGCCATGGTGACTGCACTAACTGTGTCTCCTCAGCAAATGCCCTTAGAAAATTGCTGGGTTTGAGGATAATAGAAAGGGAATTTAACAAAACTTTAAAAAAATGAATACAATCAGTTTTTTATTTATTGGAAGATTGCCAATTCTGCTGGCTGTGTGCTGCTGTAACCTCAGCAGGCGCATGGCCACTTCCCCCCCCTGCCCTTGCCATGCAGCCTGCTTGGTGACTGCCCCATGCAGGTGAGTATTTAGGGCTGGATAAGTGTATCCAGAGGGAGAAGCCCTTGTTGTGTCTGCCAATGGATCCCTGTGACTCCTAGCAGGAGAGCCACAGTGTCCAGACCTTTGGATGCTGTACACAGTAGACAGGCATTTTCTCAAGCTGCCTGGCCTGCCAGGATCCGGGGCAGAGCAAGGAGGATCTGAAATCCACTCTGTGTGCAGAATGCTCCTGAGGTAGGGATGGCTGCTCTGTGTGTGGCTCCAGTTTTAGCTTTTAAAGTGTCAGACTCTGAGCTCACAGAGAGATCATCTAGTATAATCTTCCTGCCCCTTTCCTTTCTTTTTTTTAATTTTGTAAAGTATCCATAGCATATCCTTTGCCTGTTTAAGTGCTTTTTTTTTGTGGTACTGGAACCAAACCAAAGACCTCATGCATGTTAAGTCAGCACTGTCCACTTGCTGTTCAAACATTTTCACCCTATAATGCAGCAGCATGAAGTCGCCATGCGGGAAGTTGTAGAATCCTCATCACTACTAATCATCTTCTCTAGTCAAAGATGCTCAAATCTTGAGGACTCATGAGGTAGGACTAGAACTCAGGTCTTTGATTTGCAAACTGTGGCTCATTTGTGCTCAGGAAACATGTTTACTTACACCATCCCAGACTCTGTATGAGCTGCCTGGATGAGGCACATAAACGTACTGGAGCCTCCTGCGTCAGCATCCACAGAGCAGAGCGCCGGCTTCTCAGGCCGTCTCGGGGCACCGCTGTCCATTAGACACTTCAGTGGGGTGATCAGGCCACCCTGGCTTCCTCTAAGCAATGTGACAGATGGGTGAGCTCTGCCAGCCTGTCTTATAGCTGGGTCTCCAGGGATACTCTCTGACGGTTTTGGGGGCTTATGGCACCTCTTAGAGCCTTGAGCCCTCAGATGTCTGAGGTAGAAATAACCTGTTTCACACTCCTAGAAGTACTCATGAGGTAAAAGACAACATGGGTAAGCAGAATGAAGAGCTGTATACACACCGGGGTAACGCTTGGAAACAGTACCTCTCTGAGGTGGGGTGTTTCAGCTTTTTTCAGGTACTATCTTTTCTATCAGCTTCTTATTTCTTTTTACTATCATACTGTTTCTTCTCACAGATGAGTTGTATTTCAACAATTGCGCTTGGTCTGAACTCTGAGTTTTCTCTGTCTCAGAAAGTGGCTGTGCAGTTTCCTATTCAGTCCTTTTGGGAGGCAGTATGTTGGGACACAAGGCCTGGCTTTTCTCACTTCCCTGGTTCTTCCTGAGAAGCAGTTCCCCTCTCAGTAATGACCGTCAAATCTTACTGTGCCCTCTTCCTCCTCAATTGACAAGTGTTAGGACCTCAGTCTCCTCCTATTGCCTAATGTTTTCTGTGCTCATTTCATCTACTTTTTTCCAACCTAACAGTCATCACTTTCCCACCTCACCATGGCGAAACAAATCCCATGATTCCGATCTCTGTCCATGCTGATAAGACCAAAGACATTCAAAGTGCATGTTTTATCTAAAGGAATGGACTAGTCTATAGTCCAACAGAAAATCTCTCGGAAATCCTATATAATTCTGAGTCCTGTCAGCTTATCACAATGGAATTGGTTTATGCAAAAAGTTTCAAGCTCCCCTACAATTAAATATGCTGGTTGAACAAAACTTTTTGCTACAGGACCAGACAGGACCAATATTATCACACATGCAAATTCCTTATCTCTTTACAAGTGCAGCCGAGTGTCATAGTGAACCACTTCACATAAAACAGGAAGCAGTTAGGTAAACTGTGAATATCCACACAAGATAGAGCCCTGCAACCAATTAAATGACTCCCAGGGAGAGATTCTGATCTGGTGTGAAGAGCAGGATGTGCGCTAGTGTGCAGCCTTCCCGGGAAAGAGCCAGAGAGGGAGCCTGGCCAACTCAGATGGTATAGTCAAGAAAAGTGTGATTCCATTTCATTGTTCTACACTTGCTCTTTTTCACAATGATAAAAAACAGTGTGGTAACCAGAAAAAGAAACTTCTAAAGGGAAGTAAAATGTAGTTTAGTAGCTTGACTGGATGCACAGGAAGGAGAGAAATCTACCAGGAGATTCCGCCATGCTATTATTTCTTAAGCAGGTGTGAGGAGACTGGGACTTGCTTGGCCTGGCCACAGAATGGACAATACACCTCCACCTGGAGGACCTGCAGCAGAAGCTGCTGATGGCTCCAGGATAAGGCAGACGTGTTTCCTGCTGTCCTGCAAAAGGTCTGAGAAGTAGAGAATTCTATTCAATACTCGTTTTGGGAAGGTCCTAGACTTCCCATATTTTAACCATGGAAACACCATTTTAAAATGGACCATATTCCTTCACCTTGTAAAGGGATGACATAGGACACAAGTTTTACCCCTGTGCTACACAGGGTCAGCATGGCAGGCATCTTCAATTGCTGAGAGGCACACAGGGCTTAGTGTCCTGTGCACCCGAAAGGCTGTGATTCCCAGTGCCTGCGCTGCCTTGTGTTCTGTGCTTCTCCTGTCAGTCAGCCTTGCAGCACTGGCTCTCGATGAGTGGTTTCTTGCTTTGCACTTGGTTCTGGCAAAGCCCTCTTCCTGTCCTGGTCTGATTTGCTGCAAGCTGATGTGAGCCTAATAAGCCCATTGGTCTGTGACTTGCCTAAAGTAAAAGTTAGTAAGCTTAGAATGAGGCTAAGGGGAGTTCTGAGTTCTGTTTCTTTAATCTATGACATAGGGGGCTTTAGATAAATGTGACTGTCAGAAATTCTCATATATTTGATATGTTAGCTATGCCAAACTCAGGTTTCAAAAGCAAAGAAATAAGGTACCTTATTATTATTATTGTTATTTTACAAAGTTTATAATATTCCTTCCCCCCCATTAGGCAGAAGAACCCGGTTTACACATGAAATCCTGTTCAGCAACCAAGAAAAGCAGTTGAAAGCAAAACTTGTCTAGAACTCGAGGAGAGGAGCAATTCTTGCTTCTCAGACTCCGGACCAACACCATTTGGAAGCCTCTGAGCATTGAGGCAGAAGCCAAGAGCCAAGAACTGTTTCAGAAAGCACAAAATTCCTATGTTTTGCAAAGTGATCCAGGTTGAAAGATGCAAAGGCTGCCTTATCGAAACCAAACCAAATAATAATAACAAAACAACTGCTGACCGAACATCAGAATCTACGTGCCAAGGGGAATAGATGGTGGAGTTTACCTGCTAAGGGAATAAGTTCTGTGCAACTTACCATTGATTTCATTGAAACTTTCCAGCTCTGAGAGGAGACCCTAATGCTACCTGCTACGATGATTAGGTCTCTAGAGAGGTGAAGCCAGAGACACACCTCCAGAACCTGGCCAAGGGCCCCCCCAAGGTAGATGGGGTCCAATAGGCCAGCCTGCCTTTTGTCACTCAAACACCTTGCACTCAGCTCTGGGAGCAGGCCAGCAACCTTCCGGGCCTCTTACCTGGTTATCTGGGTGGTTGACAGTGAAGTAGCCCACACAGACGATGACCTCATGGAGGAGGCTTTCACAGGAGACGTGGCTGCAGTGGCCCAGCAGAGAGCTGGCCATGTGCCGGAATGCAAGGGACAAGCCCTCTGCCCCTACAATAGACTGACAAAGACAAGAGTGATTAGGACTCCCAGCCCCGGGAGAGCTGGGCTGCAAATCACATGCTGAGCCAGGCCTGCGTGTTCTCTGCACAGTTGGGCAGCGCAGGACTGTTCTGCAGGACCATGCTTAACAGTGCAGCTCACAGACGCTTGCTCTGATAGTGACCATCACACCTGTGATGTTTGCCCTGCTGACGGAGGATAAATAGAGCACAACAGACAAAATGCCAGTGTCATGTGAAGTAAGACATTGTCTCTGGAAGCGTGATTATTGATTCCATTTAATAATTTAATTTTTCTCATTATATATATATTTTCATTGTAGAAAATTGAGATAGGTATAAAAATACTAAAATGTATGTAAATATATCACTTAACTAACTTCCAATACTTTTTTTCCGAAGGAGAGAATTTTCTTTTTGTACAAAGAGATAAATATGTATTTCTGGTTAGTCACCTATGTTCAAACAGAAAAGAAATAAAAATAAGAACTAATGATTATTTGAGTAAATAGTACAAACCACAAGCTCCCAAAAGAATGGAAAAAAATCAAAGCAGCTCCCCAACCAGGAAGCCCCTCGGCTCTGGGCTCCTGGGATCCTTTCTCCAGACAGGCCAAGGCTGCCGGCGGGGGTTCGTGGAGCCAAGGCTGCCTGTGCAGCCTAGAGCTTCTATTTAATAAACATGTCAAACAGACAGAGCGACAGGAGGCCAAAGGGGAGAGGCGAGGCCCACAGAACACACTGCGGCCCACACTGGAATGAAGCTCCGCTGCAGGCTGTGGGAAAAGCCTGCGTTTGAAACTCATCTGCTGATTTGAGATCTGGGCGGGCTTGAACCAGGGCAGATGTGCTGCAGCTTGGAAGTTTCAGTGCCTTTGCTTTGTTGAACAGTGGGTGAAAGAGAGCCTTTAATGAGTAATGCTGAAACAAAATGGCTGCCAAGTTTTCAGCGTCTTTAGTCTCCGCTTCATTGCCCCAAGGTAGAAGAGCGCTTTTCAGGCTCCAAAGAGACTTCAGCATGGCTTTGTTCCTCTAAATCAAGTGGTGACACCTTCTCACTCAGCCCTCATTTAATTAGCTATGTCCAGCATGCTGTGACCTGGTGCCCTCTGTTTAACCTTCACTGATAAGAGCAGGTCAAGGAGCATGTAAGTTTGAATATAAAAATTAAACCAATTTTTCAAGGAAACTATATTTCCCTTTTAGCCAGAATTAATTGCCAAGTCAGTACATTGATTTGTTTCTCGAGACCATGTTCAATTGTAAAAACTGTCAGCGTGAATGCAATCTACAACGTCCCTGGTCTCAGGGCCAGCTACGCCAGTACGAATTCGGAGTGAACTTACACTCTGTGTTCAGGCAGAATGCTCTGACAGCCTGATTAGTATACAATGAGATGAAGACTGTGAGGAAAACACCCTAGCGGAGCAGTTCCTCTCGTGTTCCTGCTGTCCACTGTGCCTTGCACACAGCAGTCAGGCTATGGCCCAAAGGGTGGGACATAACGGGAACACTGCCTTCACTCTCTGGTGTTCTGATTCCACATGTTCCAGACAGTCTGGGAGAACTCTCCATCTGAGCAGGCTGAGTCAGTCCCACATCCTAAGTGTCCACTGTGTGCCAACATCTTTTTATTTAGAGAGACAGGGATCGAACCTAGGGCTTCAAGCATGCTAGGCAAGTGCTCTGCCACTAAGCTGTACCCCTGGCCCTGAAACTGTGTCAACTCCTCACAGTTTTGTGAGGTAGATGTTTTCTTGCTTGTTCATGTTTTTCTTTTCGGTTCTCAATATGTAGCCCAGCAGGTCTCAAACTCGCAATCCTCCTGCCTCAGACTCCAGGCATGTGCCACCCAGCAGAGACAGGTGATTTAAAGATAGGGGGACTGAGCCTTACAAGTTCAGATGACTTATCTAAGTGTGTGATGGGTCCAGACTCTGCTCAGGGTGCCTCCCAAGATGGCTCTGCATTCCTATGATAGTGGTGTGGCTTGTGTCCATCGGTTTCTTCTCCATGTTCCTCTGGGAGCCAGGGTTGCTCTGAGGTCACACTCCTGCTGGGATGTCAGCATGCCCTGCTCTTCCCACCTGACATCTCTTTTCCTGCCCTTTGCAGATGGAACTCCCGATATCTCTCTCTTGACACAGAAATTATCTTGATGAGCTAGAACAAAGTTTCTCTGACAATATCTACCAGGAAAACAGCCCTTTTCTCCCAGGTGGACTCACAGCTACACTGTACACACACAAACACTGTGTGTGTTTGAGCAACACATGCTTGCTCACATAATTTACACTCATGGCGGCTGTGTGGAAAGAGCTCGCTGACCAGTGTTGCAGTTCACAAATGACCACGAATCACTGACATTTCTCCTATGGAAAGGGAGCCTCTCTTTCCTCCCCTTCACTCTGGAAGGCTGAGGTTCCTTCAAACAACAGAGTGATTGACATGTAATTATATGACCAAAAGGATTGCAGCCAGGTCCTTGGGAAGTCAGAGGGATAGAGGAGGAGGAAGGCCTTAGCAGGAGTCCTGCCATGCTCGGCTCCAGGATAGAGGTCCCAGGAGTGAGGGCAGAGAAGACTATGAGAAAAATAGCATCAAGACTGATGAAAGTAAATGGAGATGGGAGAGACAGACTGGGGGCAAAAAGAAAGAAAAAGCAGGAAGCAAATAAGAAGGTTTTGCATGAGAAATAGAGAAGAAAGAAGCCAACATAGTGGAAGCCCGTGAGAAGCAGCCAGGAGAGGCCACTCTACCAAAAGGTGGGAGATCACTCCTGGCAACCTGCCTTCTCCCTGATGTTTCAGGTAAAGTGGTTCAAGTAGGGGCACACCGTGCTGTGACGAGAAGGCTCTGGGGAGGAGAAACCTTGGTTTTATCTTAAGTCGGCTTTTGATTTTTCTAATGTTACTGGCCATCATGCTTTGAGGCCAGCAGGGAGCAGGCTGGAGCTCAGCAGGGCTCCCAGGTGAGTGAGCAGCAGAGCAGTGCGAGCAGGGACCACAGCCCCTGACGAGCAGTGACTTACTCTAGACATCAGTGCCATTTGGGGTGCACCTTGCAGCACTGTGAATTCAACCTGGCCACGAGGCCCAGGAAACTAGAAGGTGAGAGACTTTCTAGACTCTTGTCGTAGGTAAAAACCTGGAGATACCCTGAGGACAAAATTAGGGTCCCCTGACTTCTAAGATGTTTCTAGACAGAAGACAGTGGACTTGGGTCTGCATGAACCACAGATGTTACAGTGAACACAGAGGCAAAAACCTCCGGCTTTTCTGGGCAGCTATCTCCCATCTAGGTGCTGTGACCTTCTGGAACTCCACATATCACACAGTCACCAGCTAAGGCTGGTTCGGCTGCTCTGGAAATAGGAACATACCAACTCTGAGGATTTCTGTTCTTGGAATGGATAAAATCAATTCTACAAAGCCAAGTGATTCTATATGCAGTGATAAAGCTTATTAACTTCCTCTTTTGAGTAGAATGACAGGAAGACATGAATTACAGAACTGCATATTTGCCAACAACTGTAAAAGAGAAGTGTTTTTTCCATCTCAGGATGGCAAAGAGCACTGTTTTTATATGTTTGTATCTTTATAACCTTTTCCTTCTGATCAGAGCTCTTTATCTAAATTATGGGTTCATCCTTTGCCAAGTTTGTTCCTTTTTAAATGAAATCACTTGACAGTTAATAAACTAAAAGAGAAAGTCTAATCCTTGGAGTTTGTTCTGTTCCCAAGGTTTGGTGTTTTTGAAAGCTGAATTTCCTACATAAAAAAGTCTGCTTTTAGACTGACAATCTAGTATTATAGCGGAAAGCAATTTTTCTCTCTTTTGCTATAAAAATCCAATTTATAGGGGTTTGTAATTTAAGTGTGCATGTACTTTACACTGGACACAAATCGGTTAAATCACTTGTAGTTATTTGAAATCAAAATAATGTATCTAATTTTGGTTATTTTTATAAGAAACCATTACTTGCCCTCATGTTTAAAAGTTGATAGGAAGATAATAGCTTTATCTAAAGAACTCAAGTCAGAAGGCTTGTGAGAGCCACATGGCACAGGATGAGCCTTGCTGGTGGAGTCGCAGGTAACCAGTCCCAGATCAGTCTGGTGGAACTCTGGGCAAAGTACCAACTGCCAGGGTCTCCATCTCTGAGTCATTATGAGAACAGATGAGCAAGTCTAGCAGGGGAACTAACACAGTTCCTAGAAGACAGCAGCTCAATAAATGGTAGATGTATTATAATTCTATCGATTACAGTTTGTTGCTTATGCCCCAATCCCGGAGAACCTCACATCCTACCCACCTTACAACATTAACTCCTTGGCTGGGTAACAGCAACAAAAACCATGGCTTTGGTACCTGAAAGGCTGGTAGATCCAGCGCTGCAAAGCTGTTGAAGAAACGCAGACTCTGAATGGCGACTTGGACGGTGTTCTGAGCATAGCTCTCCTTAGGACTGGCTGTGCTGGGATCCGAGATGGTGCCATGGAAGAGGACGCAGTAGAGCATGTGCAGAACTCCAGCCAGGTCTGTGGCCTGAAGAGCAGCTGTCAGCCCCGTGGGATCCTGGCGATTATTGTCAAATATACTATATGACCTGACAAAGAAACATTCAAGTCTCTGAGAGAAATCTAGTTAAGGGATGTTAGCATTTTTATAGGTCAAATGGAACAAGACAAGCAGACCGTTAAAAGCAAACCATCTGAGTTGTGTAATGAAGGTAACAAGAAACCTCCGGGAACAAATGCAGCTCTCCCACCAAGTGTATAGGGCTTCCCTTCTCTTCCTTGAGGATACAGGGTGGCTGCAGCAAGGGCCACTGTGCTTGCTGTAGCTAGGGCTGGGCTGCCGCCCTTGCCCTACACTCTGCAGCCTCGGCAGCCTCACTCTGTTTAATGCCTCTGTTGGGCAAACTGTACAGGGCTGGGAGAACTTCTGAGGGCAAAAACACAGATGTTTGCTTTTGGATACACAAAGGGCATCTTCTCAGGGGAGGCAGCTACCAGGAAAGTATGTAGCTCGAAAACCTGGTAGTGCACTGGTACGTGGGGCAGAGATCCTCCAGCTGCTTTTTCAGGCACTATTTCAGCACTGGGGATTATGGCCAGAAGGACCGTGGGGACCAGAGTCACAGGAACAAGCCAGTGTGGGATTACAGTAATACAAAAAGTCACGTGACTGAGGCAGGGAGTGTTCTGGGTGAGCAAGAAGAGGCTATTGTGGTGGGAAACAGAGTCTTAAGATCAAAAGGACAGCAGTGAGGGTTTGCTGAATCCACCTTGTTCCTGAACTCGTGCCTGGTAAACATGGCTGTCAAACACTCACTCACCTTCTTTCCCTTCTAGAATTTGTAAAGACTCCTTTCTGAGGAGGCCCCTCTCCTCCCCACACCGGCAGCCCCTTTGCTGCTCTCCTGCTTATGTGCTTCAAGCACCTGTTCCTTGTTTGCTCTGGCTTCAGGGTGCCCAGGCCCACAGCTGAGACACACACTTTGTGTCCCTGACTCCCCAGAATGGTTCAGGGGAGCACATGTCACACTCATGGGTAGCAGGATGGACAGACAGCTTCTGCTGAGGGATCTGGAGAGAAGCCCTCACTTTTCCTTCTATGAGGTCTAAATGTAAGGAGATACAAGGTCTGGAGTGGTGACACTCAATCCAGGCAATGCACAAACCCTCAGGTGTCTTGGGGCTGTTCCAAGGCCTTAGGATTAAGGTAGACTCAGCTTTTGTTCAGGAAGTGCAGTGTTGAGGCCCCACTCAGTGTCTTCCTTTAATCTGGCATGATCGGTACCGTACAGCATTGGGCAGCAGCACCCACTGTTACCCACATGGGACGGCAATTTTCCCTGGTTTTTAAGTTGAAGGCAAGTTTTCATCTATGGTCTATTATCCTTCTGGCTGGAACCTGGTCTGGGAGGCAGGAGTTAAAGATCTATGCTCACCTCATGTTTTGCCCAAGTGTACTTGAAAGACACCAGTAACTAAGAATCAGGACGTGGTAGATGGTAAGTTTCTACTATTTTGTCTCCTTTTGAAAATTCAAACTTACTTTTAGGACTGTTTTATTCACTTTAATTTCATGTTGTATTGAAGCATTTTACCTATAACCTCAGTTAACTTTTCCTTCTTGAATGTATCCTGTTTCTGAGGTTGCTAAGAATGCAGTCATGTAGCCTGACATCCTTGTCTACCCGTTCTTTTCTCCAGAAAGCATCTCTTTTAAGATACTGGCATCTCGTTAATCTTCAGGCTCTGCAGGGTACTTTCACATTTTCACTTCTTCTCATTCTTACCAGTTTCCCACAGTTGGCTAGGAAGCTATTTTTCTTCTTGGTGACACAAGAGACAGCAAAGACCTGGGCAAATCTGGTGAGATGCTTTGGGTCACACAGATTTGTTAGCAGCAGAGGCGGAGGACTATGCAGACTTCTGACTCTTTTAAAGGCAGTGCTTCGAACAGAGACCAAACAGAAGGCGACCTCATTCTGTCTCTGGGTTCTCTTATGTCAGGCTTCATGCTTAGGTCAGTACTTTACAAGTACACACAGACCATAACACAATCTTGTATCATATAATATGGAGACATTTTTGACTTGCAGAACTCAATAAAAGCACAGGTTTAGGAAGGACATTTATTCGATTACAGGCACATCTGAACCTTTACACAAACTTTGGCAAGCTAATGTCAGTGGGCCCTCGCTTCCTTCCATTAAGGCCGAGAGAGTTAGAGGTCAGACCCTAACTAGAGACACGAGTGGAGATTAATGTGTCTGAGTTTATTATACAGGTTCCAAAAAGGGGCCTGTGTTTGTTTAAAACTGACTGCCTTTTAGAACCAATGACAAGTCAGAGGACATTTCTCCTTAAAGCTAATTTCTAATAGGCCTTCATAATCTCAGGGACAAGTGACACCACTGTGGGTTTGACAAGTGTTATTGCTCTGTGGGTCAGAATGTTGACTTTCTGTCCTTTATTGCTTGCGCTCCTGCTAAATAATCAGCATCTTCTCATGCAGATATTCAGGAATATGGCTTGATTACTTAAAACACTGTGAAATTCAATCTTTCCAAGAAAGGTATAAACTTATCATTTCCTCTTCCAAAGAATCAATGCAAAAAACTGAATAAATGGAGGGAAGTTCCATTAGAAGAGCTCCCATCTTGTACCATCATTTAGCAAAATACTAATCTGACAGATCGCAAAATGGCACAGCCTCAGTCTTTTGCAAATACACTTACAACGAAGTCAGAGAGTTGATTAAGATCAACAAGAAGTCAGATGTGAAAATGGCTCAAAAATGCATAGATTGTGGGGTTGGAAAAATATTTATTGTAAAGTGAGAGAAGGCAAGGGGGCTGGGCGGCCTGTGTGAGGAAGCTCTTGGCTTCCTCAAGGACTAATGCAGACATGGAGAGACTGTAAAGGATGTTTACTTTTGATCAAGCCTGAAATACAGATAATTTGTCCATGAACAGGCTACTGACTCCTGTTGGTCTTAACTGTCAGTTATAATCACTTTAAACCTAAATGTTTATAATAAAAAAGGCCTTATTCATATCAGGCATGAGTTATAGAGCTTTCTTGAAAAAAATACGTGCAAGATGGAAAAAAATCAGATCTGAAATTCTGTGTACTACTCTCTGAGATCTTAAGTTTACCATATTTCAAGGTGTTTCTGTATGGTCTCCATCTTAGTGAGATATTCATTTCTATTCATTAAAGTTAGATCCTTTCAGGAAAAACTATAACTGTAACTAATACTCCTGCAGAGTGCCTGAAAACACTCTTTGCCTTACAGAAGAGTACAGCTGGGCAAAAGCAATGATTTGTGTGGGCATGAAGCAAGGGTCACCCATTCCATCTCTGGTATCAAAACCACTGTACATCCTGCCTTGCTTGACCTAAAACAGCAGCCGAGGGTAATTCCTGACTATGTAACCCCCCCCCCCCAATGTGTTCCTGGCTTACTTGCTCTCAATTTGGTCCCAATTTCCAGCTTGGTAACATTCCATCTGATTTCCTCTAGCACTGGTGATCTTCTAGCCTGCTCTCTTAGCTACGTGGGTTTTGGCTTGACTCCCAGCTTCAGCTCTGGGACCCCTGAGGCATCTTGTAAGAACATCCTGAGAAAACCCCTGAAACTGCAGAGCTGCAGTAAGTCTGCACATGTTGACGTAGCAGGGAAGAGGGTGAAGTTACTGTCTTTCTCAGTGATGGATGAGAATCTCACACAAATGAAAACCGAACTGTTTCTCAGCAGATCTCCAGCTTTTGGTTCTTATGTCTTGGATGCTCCAAGAAAGCCACTCCTGTTCAGTGATATCCTCATTTACCAGGGCCTGTGGTGAGCACAGAGAGGAATGATGCGGTCACGGCCCCATGTAAAAGCCAAGGTACTGTACACCAGAAACGATGAGCTCCTGTGACATGCTAGGTAGGGGCAGACTAGCCTCTGTTGCAGAGGACTGTGCCATCCAGCAAGGGCAGCGGGGTGTGTCAGTTTCCTACTGCTACTAGAACCACTCACCATAGGGAAACCTGTGAAGGAGGGAAGAAGCTGTTTCCTTGCTTTTGCCAGCTTCCCAAGTGGATGTGTTCCTTGGCTTATAGCCCCATACTCCATGTCAAAGCCAGCGGCAGACCATCTTCAAATCTCTGCTCAAAACTGACTTTCATGCCTCCTTTTACTTATGAGGACCCTTGTGATTACTTGGATCTATTAATATAATCTGAGACAATTCCCTCATCTCAAGATCCTTAATTATATCTGAAAAGTCCCTTCCACCATGCAATATACACACATTCTGGGGATGAGCATAAAGATATCTTTGGAGGGATGTTGTGCTGCCTACCACAGTGGGCTTAATCATTCATTCCCCAGAAAGTTATGGACAAGCACTTTTCTAGGCACTGGGACTCAGCAATAAAACCTATTCCCTTATGCTCATAAAGCTTACATTTTAGTTCAAGAAGACAGATTAGTAAATATGTAATATCAAATACTGTATATGGCATATCAGGTGTGATAAATGGTGTAGAGGAGCAGGGGACACAGCCAGGAATTGAGAAAGTAGGGATCTGAGTGAGGGTACTTTATGTACGGTGCTCAGGATCTGACATATTAAATATAAGTTCCTGGTAAAAAGTTTGAGTGAGAATTCTAAGCAGAAATGCCTGTCAGTGCCTTGTTACGAATATGGTTTGTGCCTTAACCTTACATGCCTGGCTTGACTTACTTTTTTCCAGCCTATTTTCTTTCATTCTAATTTTCTATCTTTTTTTCCCCTTCCAAATTAAAAAGAATGTGCATAGTTCTGTAAACCATCTCAGATAATTTTTGGAATGAGGTTTAAGCAGCATGACAAATGTATCAGCTCCCATTTGCCCCTGCCATGTCTAAACCTGGAAAGGCGAATTAACAATTTGCTATTAAATATGGGCAAACCAGCTCTGCAAAGCTAACAAAACTGCCACAGGTCACAGGACTTGGAGAGCAGAAACTGAACAGACATCTTTCAGAGGCTCCACATACTGGCCAGCTTTTCATTGCTTGGGACTAAAATACCTGATGTAGACAACTGAAAGGAGGAAGTTTTTTTTGTTTTGCTTTTATCTCCTCGTATGGTTTTTAGAAGGTTCAGGTTATGGTCAGCTGGCTCCAAAGCAGAAACATCATGGTGGAAGGGTTCGGAGGAGAAATGCGGCTCACTTCATGGCAGCCAGGTGCACAGGACCGGGAAAAGCACCAGCAAGAGTCACTCATTCCTGTCAAAGGACAAACTGAACTATCACCCCACACCTGTTCTTTTCTTGAGATTTTGCCTCCTCAAAGTTCTTGAGCCACTGTGGGGCAGACTGCAAGCACATCCTGTGACGTGTAGCCTGAAAAACCTGTACATGCATCTGGAGCATCCTTTCACCCTCCTCTGCTGTGGGAATGGAAACCCAGTAGAGAGACTGTCCTTGAACTCTGGCCTCAGGAGCCAAAGCCCAGCCACCTCCTCTTTCTCTGCCTGGTACTGAGCACACTGGTGAGCACTCAGTTTGAATTCTACCAACAGAAAGGTCCTCTTTTTGTCTCCATAAGACAGCCAGGGCTTTCTAAGCTAGGGGTGGGGATCTTTCAGAAATCTCTATATTTTCGCAGCCCACATGTGAATGCAGAGATAGCCTAGAAGTCCCTGCTTCTTGATTCTTCTCATACATATAGTTACTCCTCTTTTCCTTCCAGAGGCTGTTGGAGCTGCCTGGACATTGTGCACAGAACTGCTGAGTGCTTCCACAGAGATAACCAACAGCATTCTCAGCTCAAGGCACGTGAAGCTGCTCAACCAATGTTACCTCCCTCAATCCCACTTGCCCAGGCTGTGATACTCAATGCATAGTCAACTTTCCAATCCCAGTGAGCCTCTGTCCAGACCTTCTGACAGCAAAAGATTTATGATGTCAAGAGATAGAGTGACACTACCAAATAATACACCAAGGAAAGAGTAGAAGATCTAAGCACAGGACACTGGGGATTCTCTTATCATGGAGCAGGTTGGAGTGTGGTAGGTTGTATCTTCAAACTTAACCCATAGCAATATTTCTAATCTCATGCATTCCTCCATATTCCAATTAAGGGGCCAATTCTATTTCTCTGACTAGTGAAACATCAGGGAAAAGAATGTAATGGAAGTGATGCTATGTAACTGGTGACCTGGCTTTTACTAGTGTTTCCATTATAGGGAGGATTGTTCTCAGAGCCCAACACTATGCTGTGAAGATGCTCCAACTTTCTTGCTCTGTGGCCCCATGTGGAAAGGTCCCCCTGACTGCTGGCACTAACCACAGCCATGGGCAAAAAAACACTCAGATGACTCCAACCTGCAAACTCCAAGGCTTCTGAAGCCTGGACAGAGTAATAGAGACAGCCCACCCTTTCTGAATCCTGTGAGTTCCTGCCCCACAGAATAGGTGAGATTAGTCAATAGCTGTTTTATGCCACTAAATTTTGTGGTAATTTGCTATACAGCCATCATAGCCGAAACAATGTGAAGAAAAAGAAGGGCAGATGTAAGGAGGGGAAAGGTAAGAATAATCTGGGGAGAGAAGGGTTCAACAGTCTGCGCTGCCAAGGGACGAGAAAGGATTGTAAGAAGAGCAATAGAAGCCAGAGTTGAGTTTGGTATAAGGAGAGGTTTGTTTGTTTTTGTTTTTGTTTTTTTTTAGACTAGGAAGAATTTATTGAGAGAAAGAAGGCAACTGTCTAAGAGACAGAAGAAAGACTGGAAAGTACACTGCTCTAGGAGAAATTTTTTTAAGTACCAGAAATTCACCAGTGACAGAACAGGCTTCTTAGTAAGTACTGACTTCCCTGTCACTGGATATATTCAAATAGAAGTTAGCAGGATAATTGAAAAGATTCAGACCTGGAGAGAGACTAAGATTGCTCTCAGTGAGCAGAAAGGGGCAGCCGCTTAGGTCTGGAGTAGGAGAGAAACGAACGGAGAGATGCAGGCTGAAGCCAGTGTCTGAGAGACCAGTACCAGCATCAACTCCAAGGGAGAGTGTGTGTTTTTTTTTTTTTTTTAATCTTTATTGGTACATTAAATATACACATCATGATTGCACTCCATAATGGGGATTTGTACCAGTATAAGACACAATTTAATTCTCATTTTTTCCCATAGCCCTACCCACCCTACCACCCCCCATATACATAAAATTTGTTTCCTTACTTTTTTGGTACAATCTCAACACTGTCCCCTTTCACCTTATTTTACACTGAGCATTTTCTATTTCACAATATATAACATACAATGCTAGGACTCATTTACATCTTCATTTTCTCATACCAGAGAAAAGATGCGATATGTACCTATCTGTGCCCTATTTATTTCACTTATGAGGATATCCTCAAGGTATGTCCATTTAAGTAGAAATGATTCAAACTTATCAT
>PVIR01000785.1:87021-98723 GCA_004026965.1 Petromus typicus | reverse complement strand
CTCCACAGGGGTTGTACGAGTCTACAGAGGGACGGTGTGGTTTTCAGAGCACGCTTCCTTCTGTACCTTTTGTCTCTAGCTCAAGTGACTGCTAGCACTCTTCCTACTGCCCACAGCCTGACACATCCTTTACACGATGTCCCGAGTGGTTCCTAATGGTCACTTCCCTGCTCCATGGCTCTTAATACCCCTATTACATCTCAGCAAGTCACATCACACAGGTTGCAAAGTATTTTTACATTTATGATCTCATTTGAACTTCATAATGATTGGAGAGGCCTTAAAGTTACCACTATATGCATCTTGAAGTTCAGCTAAAGCACTCTATTCTTTCTATTTTTCTGGTTTGATGTCTTTGCTTATGGTATTTTCTTAGTCTGTCTTCTCAGTTTTAAATATTCCATTCATTCCCAGCTTTCACGGCACAGGTGAAATTCTACCTGTTCTAGAAAAAACTGAATTCTTATAAACAAACAAGAGTGCTCTCTTCTTGTTTAACTCCATCAATGACTGACAATGTACCAATATTAAGCATGTACATGTGTCAGATGATATGCTAAGTGCTCTTTATGTGTGACAGTCTACTTTGTCACTCTCTGCTTGCACCACGGACACTGTATATGCATCTGCTTTCTCCTACTGACTTCACAGGTCCTTGAGGACATGATCCATGCCTGAGTCATTTCTGCTTTCTCCTATGCCTAGCACAGGGCCTGGCACAGAGTAAGTGCTACATAAATATTTGTTCAACAGATGAATGGATAGTTAAGCAGGCAGAATTAAAGTTTACCTTTACTTGAACAAATGGTTTGGAAGCATCCTTAAGCACTTAAGAAGTACTCCTTTATAGCCACATAATTAATGGGCTAAATTATAAGCCATTCCTATCTTTTTACAACACAGGTCCAGACTTTGGCCAGTGTACTTCATGGATATGAAAAAGAGAAGCACAAATACATGTAAAACAACAAACTTCCTTTTGTGTAAAAATATTCTAGAATTCAGAGCAGTTTTCTCTAACCAGTCATAATTAGCAGGGTTTGGCAAGCTACTCTTTCTCTCCAGAGTAGTCAGAAGGATCACAAATTCTTTCATCATGGACTTGCAGACTCCTTGTCCTCTTGCTATTGTGCCTGGCATGGTTGTGAACACAGAGATGACTGCTGATTAGGTGAGAAGCTTATGTTGGTACAGTTCAGAATTGCCCATCACTGTTCTGATCCTATTAATTCTGCTAAGAGATCTGAAAGCTATCTATTTCTTTTTACTTCTTGTAAATCCAAGAATGGAAAACTGATAAGAGTAAAGAAACAGACACTTCCGAATATTGAAGTTTAGTCTGTTTAATTTTGTTTAAATGATTAAGAATTATAGTTTGCAAACAATTTCCATATTAAAATAAGAACAATCCTTTCACCAGGAGATATAATTTCACTTTTTACTTAGAGGAATGCGAGTTTATTGTTCAAAACCAATCCTGTTTACAGAAGCCACTGCTAGCACATTTCTCCCCTATGCTGAAGCAAAGATTAGCAACACCAATTCTGACACCCAAATTGTCTTTCAAACAGGTAGGGAAAAATTAGAAGATTAGGGACACAATAGGAGGGTGGTGTGAAGTAGACCTGCTGTAATCACAGCACAAAGGCCTCCCCACCAGGGCAGCTCTGAGTGTTTACTCAGAGCTATGCTATCAATTAGTCTGCTTAATTATCTCAGGCTCTGCCAGCTCAAAAGCAATTTTTGAAGGCCTCCGTGCCTTCTCTTTGTCTTTTATTCTTGCTAGTCACAAAAGGCTTGGAGGACAAGCCTTCCTCGCCTCTCTGGCTGGGGCTAGTTTCTGGTAGCCAAAACAGAGATTACATGATTACTCCTATAAAGCAAGCCCACAGGACTTTTCTTCTTAGACATGGCTGTGGCCTAGTACAAAAACTCTTGTGCATGTAACGAAATGCTCGAGCAGGTCACTGTAGTTTTTAATTTAGAAATTTAATTTTTCTGAAGAAATGGGGAGCAGTACAAAACAGTTTGTCAATATTAGAAGTAAACAAATCTGAAATGATAGAAAAAAACTCTGTACTCTTGTGACCCGGTGTTGTTCACAAAATGTTGGGAGAATGAAGAGTAAGAGACAAACAATTAGGGGTTATTTTTCTTACCTCTTTCAGATTAGGAGTTTATACAGATACTGCTACGATTTCCTAGGTAAATTAAGCCAGGGAACCATCTGGACTTTCTTCTAGAATTATCCATTTTTGTATTAAGTCTTACTAATAAAAGTTTTCTTAGCAATTGAAGTCAGAAAAGGAAATTATACTGGGGAAAAATGAGAATTCTTAAAAGCCACTAAGAGTAAATCACTGATTTATTTTAAATTCAGTCAAATATGTATACCGAAACAACTATATTATATATTCAGATATATTTGGACTTAGATCTGCTTGGAGAATCTTATGGGATTTCTGATCTCCTATATGAAAAACTGCTTTTCTTCCCTTATCTGGAGATAGCATCATTTATCACTTAAAATTTTCATGTCAAAGATATGGGAGCCATTCTGGATAACTCCCATCTTTCTCTGCTTACATCATAGGCCCTACACTCCCTCCCCCGCTGGACTAGCCACTCCAGTCACTCATGCTTTTCAGAGGTGCTCATTCTGTAAGAGAAATATGATCCTTCCTAAACAGCTTCAGTGGATTCCACAGCTCCAGTCTAGCTCTTGTCTTCCTGAGCCTCCTAGGAACTAATATTTAAGGAGCTCATTTAAGACATCATCTCCTGCCCCTTTCCAACCACAGCTGCACCAATGTGGACAGGTCTTACAGAAGTCTTGTAGACTCATCTCTCTCAGTGTGGGCTATCCCCAAATGGAGACTGCAGTGAAGATACTGGGACAAGTGGATTATTTGTAGGGAAGCAGGGGAGGATCAAAGTGGATCAAGGATGCATTCATGGCTGGGCTCCTGTATGGGACCTCTGAGCAGCTGTACAGAACCGTCTCTGAACCGTCCTGCTGACTGAGGGCGAGGAAAGCTTTATTATGTGAGGGCTCCTAGAGATGTTAGCTCCTTGCTCTTTGACAAACAGCTTTTTGTTCAGATAATGTCTACTGGAAGAGAAATCCAGGAAGCTGCTAGCAGGTGAACAGCAGTGACAACAGGAAAGTTGGCACCACGCTGTGGTGACACAGAACAGGTACTTAATGAATGTCTTTGGGAGAAGAACATGCCAGAGGACAAGAGGATTTTGTTTCCCTTATAGTTAACTAAGAAAATCTTCAAAGAAATGCCTAACATGCTCCCATATTCTAAATACTAAAAGTCAAGTGTCTAGGCAGAACACTATGTTGTGGATACTGGTCCCAATTTGAGTCAAACTTTCCTCTGTGGCTTTCTCTATGAAAATGAGAGGCTATAGACAGCTTTTAGACTTCAAGTGACTGAATCTGTATATACACAAAACCCATAGCCCACAAACTGTACAAAAACCATATGTGCAGATGATGATGTTTGCAATATTCATCTGGCTTGAAGAGAAAAAAAAGGTGCTATAGATCTGAGATGCTGATAGGTTTCTAATGATCTGTACATAAAAAAGCCAGGGCCAGAAGGTGGTCTTATATGAGGACATCAAAAGGAAGGACATAAATAGCCAGCCTGGATGTCTCCACACAGGTAGGTGCCAATGTCTGCGATGGAAACCTGTGACTACGGCCAGCCTCTGAGTGGCATGTGCTACTCCATCCTACTTAGGTCACAGGCCCACAGAGTCACCTCCCAAGCTCTCATCTCCTTGTGCTTCATCCACACTTCTGGGTGGAAGAGGTTGACTGGGAGCACTGGCCAGGCTTGGCTTCTGTACTATCTCAGATAGTTACTCGTATGGGTGCTAAGAAACTGGATGAGCGTAAGGAAGGACAGGTGAGTTGAGGGGCACTATGTATGCATAATGGACTCAAAATGTTGAGGATGTATGTTCATTTTAGAGAACAGATTCTCAAGAAATGCTCTGTGCATAGTCACTGGCATTCTGTATACATTGAATATAATAGAGCATATTTCTCCAAGAAGCTAAACTTTATAAGTTGGAAATATTAGTTTTCTTCTTGAAAAGTCCCTAAAGTTCTGACAGATGATCAAATACAAATAAAATGCTAAAAAAAAGAAATTTCCACTTCAAGATCTGTCTCTGCTCTCACTGGTAGACAGAGTGGTCAGACAGAGTCCAAATCTGTGTTGATTAATCTCAGCAGATCAGCATAGCTTCATAGCAGCACAGTGGATAATCCCACCAGGCCTGCACCTTTAGTTCCAATGAAGTTCAGGCTGGTTTCTGGTTGTGAGACTGAAACTTGATTTGTTCAGCCTGTAACATCCTGTGTGCCTCCTGCTGGCCTGAACTCAGGTCCTTGGCCCTCTGCTGATTTGAACTTAGCAGTTCTACCCTGTTACTAGGAGCCACTAGATAGAGCCGGCAGTTGCTTTGAGTTCCAAGCTCAATTAGACCCTCTCTGAAGTGGCTTCCAGTCCTCTCCTAGGGGATGTCTGAACCTGAATAACTCAGCAGCCAGTGCACTCCACGGAGTCTACTGCTCTATTCTAGTATTTCTCTGTGGAGGCCTCTTGGGTCATCAGTAGTCACTGTGTGTCTGCAGATTCAAGGCATTTCTCCCACGTAGTGAGTCAAGGCTCATACAGAAAGTGCCACTCACCACTTCCTTTGGCACTGAGGTCTCACTCTTCGCTTGCCCCATGTGCTTCAATTCTCAGTTCAGGTCTTCCCTCTTTTTTCTCTTTGTCACACTGCTACATTCCAGCATCTGAACACCAAATCTTGGAAAGGTAGTTTTTCTGCTGCTCATCACTTGCCTTCTGGATTGGAACATCTCCCTTCATTGAGAACTCTTAAAGAGGGGCCCCAAGCAAGACTACGAGACAGGAACTCAAAGCAGGTAAATGGTAAACATGACTACTGTGTGGATATGTTGTCCTGCATTGTAGGCCAGCCTTGATCCGGCTTAGACTTTGTTACTGACATGAGGGATCAAGGAAAACAAATCACTTGACTCCTGGATCTCAGTGGAAGAGGGGCTGGATGAACTCTGAGGTCTCAGTCAAGTTTATGACAGTCAATAACAGACTCTGGAAGGAGCATATAGCCTCTAAAAATGAGAAATGTGGTATATATCTCAGTATAGAAAGACAATGACAAAGAAAGGACAAGGAGGAATGAGGGCTGAGTGATGATCTACATTCCTGTGAAAGGACCTAAGATGGTCCAAAGTCAAGAGATGATCCTAAAATTGAGTCTTACCTTCTGGTGACAGCAAAGCAGAGTGTGCACATCCCATGGAGGAGCCCAGCAGCATGCTGCAGAAACAAGGCCATCTTAGGGTTCTCATCCACCGGGCCTTGCACCGAAAGGAAGCAGCCACACAGTTTGTCAATTAGGCCCATGCTCACCACATAGCTGGAAGCAGGGGAGAAATACATGTCATCACTCAGCATGGGCTAATGTATCTCCACACCCACTGTTTACCTTACTATACCCAGGCTTGGACCCCTCCAACAAGCAGATATTGCACAGGTTTAAGTAAAGCATCTCAAATTCCAATTTGCTTGGATTTAGTCCTGAATAATCATTCTTTCTGTAATTTTCCTTTTCTTTCTCCTTTTTGGTTATTCTGATACCATCTTTCAAGAAAAAGAAAGGAAGATGATCACTTAATCATTCTTCCTCATCTAAAGTCTGACAATAGGTAAAACAATTTACATAGTTATTTCAAAATTCTTATAATGTAAAAACTTCTTATAGTACTAGTGAGGCCAATTTGCCAGAATGCAGGGATTTAGATGTGTGATGCTCCCCAGATGCTCTTGTCACAACTCAAACTTCGAATGCTAACTATGAGTTTCATTTTTTAAAACTCCATCCCCTCTAAAAGTGAGTGTGACAAACACTGAGAATCTAACTGCCTTATGTTATGAAAAGTACCAGTCTTGAGAGCTGACAATAACCTGAAGAAGTCACTTTCAACTTTTTGGTCCAATAAACAATTTCCTAAAGCTTTTTATTAAACCTAACTAAAAATAGTAGTTTTTATCAGTCCACAAAGCAGCAGTTATTGAAAGATATTTTGAGACTACAAATGACCTTGCAGAAATATCAACCTCTGCTGAAAGATTCTGTGCAGATTCAGTGTTTGCATTTACATGTATGAACAGGGGAGGACTGAAATAAAGCAGTTCTGAAAACCAGCATGCTGCATGTTCATTATAGCAATATATAAAAGGAGTCAATATTTCTGCTTGCAAATACATTATATCCCCATCAATATTCATTTAACAACACATCTTTGTGCAAAAGGAAAGAGGAAACGAGTAATTCATTCTCCTCTAAGTTCACTTTTTAGAAGCTACAAAATAATACCTCCTTTCTCTTTTCACAATAGGAATACATCTTCTACAGGTTTAAAATTGGATGCTGATCACCAGCCCTGTTCTAAGGAAAGGGATAGATTGATACACATTAAGGATCTTAATATATTCTGACTTAATAGAATCATACTTTCAAAAACTGGCTTTTACGGGCCGGGGATTTAGCTCAGTGGTTCCGGCGCCTGTCTTGCAAGCACAAAGGCCCGGTTCAATCCTCGGTAACCACATATAATACTGGGTGTGGAGACTCACCCCAGCAGCAACCAGTACCACATACCACAGTGCCGGGTGTGGTGGCTCACGTCTGTAATCCCAGCACTCGGGAGGCAGAGGCAGGAGGATTGCTGTGATGTGAGTTTGAGGCTGAGCTCAGGGCCAGCCTGAACCACAAAGCGAGACCCTGTCTCAAAAACAAAACAAAACAAAACTGGCTTTTACACTGCATAGAACTTTTCAATTTGGAAAGTGTTTTACATGAATCACTCCAAGGAGTTACCGGGAGAACACCACAAGGGAGCAGACTGAAAGCTTTGGTTTTTTTCTGCCTAGCATATTCTCCTTTCTTGTTTTCTGTGGCCCTAGGGGATTGTTAAACGTGGTATCCTGAAACCAGGAGTGAGCATGTGGTGCAGGGCAGCCAGAGTATTTATCTCCTAGACCAAACTGACTGGTCAGGGTGGGGACAAGACCTGGTAAAGGCCACTCTCTATTGATTGTGGGATTAATGCCTGACCACAGCAAGAACTTGTTCCACTGGGATATCTAAATGGAAACACACAAAACTGGGAGTTGTTGGGGTTCAACTTATTTGTTACACGGAGAACATTAGCTGAAAAAATGAATGCAAACAGACACACACAGAGTTGAGCGAAAAAGTCCTAATGGCATACTTTTAGCCTTGGTGTTTAGTTCCAACGTTTTCTTCTCTGCATAGTCACAGTATAGGTGTCAAATCAGGATACAACAGGGAGAGTACCATTGATGAATCTACAGTCAATATCCTCATTTTACTGACTGTCACAGTTACAACCTTTACAGGTTTTTTTTTCATTTTCTATGATGTCATTCAGGATCACATGTTGACTTTACTTGCTAGACCATTTCAGTCTTCTTTTGAAGTTTTAAATTCTTTTTCTGTCTTTCATGATACTGATTTTTTAAAAGAGTATCAAGCTGAACTAAATAAACAAGGATTCCACTTCTTTTCAAATTTATATAGACATAAAATCAGTTTGGAAAGCTTTGAAAGCTACACAACAAATGATCGTGGTGGCTACTCCAAGAGAATGGAGTTAAGAGGTTGGAACACAGGATTTTTATTTTTCTACTTTATATATTTCCATTGTTCACTGTTTATTGTTTTTTTCCGTAGTACTGGAGATTGAATCCAGGACCTTCACACTGAACTACATCTCCAATCTCTTTTATAATTTTTTATTTTGAGACAGGGTCTCACCATTAAGTCATTAAGTCCCCCAGGCTAAACTGAAACTTACGATCTTCCTGCCTTGACCTCCAACAATGCTGGGATTATCGATGTCTACCACAATAGCCAGTGAGTGTTACTTATTGATTGATTCTCTGATTCATTCATTCATTGACATAGGGTCACTCTATGTAGTTCAGGCTAGCCTTGAACTCAGTATATACTCTAGGCTGGCCTTGACCTCCCCCTTCCAGTGACTCGCCAGCCTCTTCATCCTGAGGCTGAGATTACAGAAATTTGCCACTATGCTTGTCTACTTATTTTTAAATTAAAAAAAAAATTAGTGGTGCTGGACATCAAACCATGGGCATCCATACTAAGCTACATCCTTAGGTCTTCTTTTTTTTCTTTCAATATTTTATTTTGAGATAGATCTCACTAAGTTGTCCAGGGTGAGCTTAAGCTTTAATTCTCCTGACTCAGCCTGGTAGAATATACAACTACTTTTAAAATCTGAATGCTGTAATCATAGCATTCAAGAGGCTGAGGCAAGAAAATTGCCACAAGTTCAAGTTCAATCTGGGCCATATTCTGCACACAAAGCTAATCTGAGCTCCATACTGAGACACTGTGTCAAAAGCTAAAATAACATAAAGCCTGCTTTTAGAATAATAGAAAAAGTTAAATTTAAAAAAATGATATTAAGACCAATTCCTTATTTCGTCCTCCTAAGTGCATTAAAAATATAATAAGGAGATAATTTTCTACTGAAGAAGCACAGTAATAATCGTGATTATCACATCACAGATAGGAGAAGCTTCCTGCATAACCCCTGAATCCATTTCCCTGGAAAGATACAATTCTATCTGTTGTTTCACATTCTGGAAAAAAATATACTTGGAATTTCTGGGAATTGAACTCAGGCCCATGCACATGCTAGGCAAGAACCCTGGCACTGGACTATGGCTCCAGCAGAAAGATATATTCTTAATCCTGCAGGAAATTGTAACAAAAGCATTTTAAAGTATTTCTGTTAGATCAATAAGTTTCAGGTAATTTTTTTAAAAGTAGAAAAAGAGTATCAAGCCAGTTGTTTTGTAGACTGTCCTTGGTTGGGTATGACTTATTTTTCCTCATGATCAAGTCAAGGTAATGCAGACTTTATTCTTGTTTTTAAATAAACAGGTAGGAGAAATCATTTTTAAAATACAGCCTCTGTAACTCTTCACTAAAAGTAAATTTAATAAAACTTGATTTTATAGTTTTGAAAATTAAAACATTTGTTTTATTTTGTATTGGGAATCAAACAAACATTTATTTATTTATTTATTTATATTTATTTATTTATGTTTTAAGGTTTTTTGAGACAGGGTCTCGCTTTGTAGTTCAGGCTGGCCCTGAGCTCATCCTCAAACTAACATCACAGCAATCCTCCTGTCTTTGCCTCCCGAGTGCTGGGATTACAGGCGTGAGCCACCATGCCCAGCACTGTGGTATGTGGTACTGGCTGCTGCTGTGCATCAGACTCCACACCCAGTATTGTATGTGGTTACTGGGGATCAAACCTGAGTCCTTGTGCTTGTAAGACAGGTGCCGGAACCACTGAGCTAAATCCCTGGCCCCAAACAAACATTTAATGTTTAATTGAGACATAAAATAATATGTTTATGAAGTATCTTATGATGTTTTGTTCTATTTATATATTCTGTAATCTTAACTAGAACTTGGTTCCCACGGATCAACCTTACCCTATGTCCCTTTCTTTACCTGCTCTCTCCCACCTCACATAACCACTATTTTACTCTCAACTTTGTGAGACCAAAAATTTTAAATTTCCCAAATAAGTGAGATCATGTGGTATTTGTCTTTCAGGTCTCTGCTCTTTTCATTTAACATAATGATCTCTAGTTACATCCATGCTATTGTAAATGACAGGATTTCACCTTTTTATAGTGCTAAATATAGTGTTTCACTGTGTACACATACCACATTTTCTTCATTTGTCAGCTGGTGGACATTTAGGTTGGTTCCATGTTTTGGCTGTTATAAATAGTGTTGCAATAAACATGAAAGTATATGTGAATCTTCAACATATTGATTCCATTTCTTTTGTATATTTAACAAGTCATGGGATTCCTGGACTACATGTCCCATTTTAACTTCTTGAGGAATTTCTGTATCACTTTTTATAATTGTCGTATCAATTTATATTTCCACCGACACTGTGGAACTGCTCCATATCTCCTCATCTTTGCTAGCACTTACATTTGATCTATTTGATAACAGCATTCTAACTGGGGTAAAGTGATATCATATTATAGTTTTAATTTGTGTTTCTCTCAAGATGAGTTGTTTTTAGCATTTTTTCATGCATCTGTTGGTCATTTCTTTTGAAAGATTTCCATTTAGGTCTATGCCTACATTTAAAATAGATTATTTACATGTTTGTTATCAAGTTCCCCATGTATTATAGATATCAATCCTTTGTCAGAGTTTACAAATGTTTTCTCTTATTCTCTAGGTCAGTGTGTGAGCCTATAGCATGTATGTGTTTTGTATTATTTAAAGTTCTAAAAGGTTTGGAGAATCCTCAAAAAGCTAGGATTGATGGTCCCATTTGACCCGGCCATTGCCCTGCTAGGTATATACACAAAAGAATTAAAAGACTCATATTACAGTGACATATGTGCACCCATGTTTATAGCAGCCCAGTTTGTGATTGCTACATCTTGGAAACAACCCAAGTGTCCATCAACTGGAGACTGGATAAAAAAGCTGTGGTTCTTCTACAGAATGCAGTACTACTCTGCCATAAAGAATGATAAGTTTGAATCATTTCTACTTAAATGGACATACCTTGAGGATATCCTCATAAGTGAAATAAATAGGGCACAGATAGGTACATATTGTATCTTTTCTCTGGTATGAGATGTAAATGAATCCTTGCATTGTATGTTATATATTGTGAAATAGAAAATGCTCAATGTAAAATAAGGTGAAAGGGGACAATTCTGAGACTGTACCAAAAAAGTAAGGAAACAAATTTTATGTATATGGGGGGGTGGTAGGGTGGGTAGGGCTATGGGAAAAAATGAGAATTAAGTTGTGTCTTATACTGGTACAAATCCCCATTATGGAGTGCAATCATGATGTGTATATTTAATGTACCAATAAAGATTAAAAAAAAAAAAAGGTTTGCCCCAGGCTGGCTCTACACTGTGTCTTCATTCTGTTGCTTTTTATTTTTGCTGTGAAATGTACTATAATGCCATTTTCTATTTTTGCTTTAGTTTCCTGTTATGATTTGTATCTAAAATGTCTCTGATAAGGCTCATGTGCTTGGAAGGTGACTGGGATCATGGGGAACTAGACTCATCAGTAGGTTAGTATTATTGGTTTGGCTACACAGGATCTGTCCAATGATGACTTTGTACCTGACTTGCCATTAGGAGCTGGGGCCTGGTTAGACAGAGGCAGGTCACTGAGGATATGATTCACAAAGAGTATGATCTGATGTTTTCTTTCTTTCTTTTTCTTTTTCTTTTTTTTTGAGGTAGGGTCTCGCTTTTGTAGTTCAGGCTGGCCCTGAGCTCAGCCTTGAACTCATAGCAATCCTCCTGCCTCTGCCTCCCGAGTGCTGGGATTACACGTGTGAGCCACTAAGCCTGGAACTGTGGTATGCGGTTCTGATTGCTGGTGGGCGTGAGTCATCACGTCCGGCATTGTTGTATGTGGTTACCGGGGACCAAACCCAGGTCCTTGTACTTACAAGGCAGGCGATCGAACCACTGAACTAAATCTCTGGCACCTGATGGGTATTCTTTTTTTTTTTTTTT
>PVIR01000785.1:53241-77134 GCA_004026965.1 Petromus typicus | reverse complement strand
ATATTTTAAAGCTCATATTCTAACACAATAAAATATCAGCCCACCCTGGTAAACGTATAGTATAGTGGTCACACTGCTGTAAACGTTGAATCACCTCACGCCTCTGCTCACCACCTTTACGGCTTCTCATCTCCTTCAGACTAAAAGCCCTGAACTTTATGGTGGTCAGCAGGGCATCCTCATCTATCTGCACCCACCCTTTCTCTCAGACTGTGCAATGTGCTTTGTCTGGCTCTTGCTCTCACCCACTTCCTCTGCCTGTTCTGCCTGGAATCTTCCCCAGGCACCTGCAGGCCTCACTCCATCACTCCCTGTAGGTCTCTATTCAAATGCCAGCTCCCCCACACGCTCTGGCAGCTACTTTAATAAGAGTAACATTTTAGTTCCTTACTCTTCCTTCCCTGTTTACTTAGCTTTACCTTTCTTTTATTTTAATAGTCACTTGATGACATACTATATTTTTATTTCTTCTTACCCACAGAAGAAAATAAACTGCATGAAGGTAAGACTATGTCCTGCTCGCTGCAATATTTTTAGTGCTAGAACAACAAAGGGTATAGGTACTTGAGAAATATTTGTTAAATGGATCTAGATAGAGTTTTACTTTAAACATTCACCAAATAAATGATTGTGACATTTAGAAGGCTCAAATCAAAGATAAAACCAACACTTAAAAATACACTAGTTGTCGCAGGTAAATTTGTAAAGTGAATAAAAAGAAGGAATTTTTGATTCTCAGAATTTCTCCATGTAACACTCTCCTCCTTTACCTTCTATTCCTCCTTCAAACTGTTAGTCTATAGGATGCACCATCTACTCCCCCCCACCCCTCAAAGCACATTATGTGCCTGAAATGGTCTGCACACAGCTGCACATGCTTCTGCTTTTCTGTAGCTTTATTGCACTAGATTTTAAACAACTCTTATCTAACTATCTGTCCTACCAGACTGTGAACTACATTTTTGTCTGTAATTCTACTGCCTGGTGTGCAGCCAGTACTCCTAGGTATCTGTCCAGTGAGAAGATGAGTAGGTCCCAGTGGTGTTTATAAAGCAGCTTTGCTGTGCTGACAGCGCTGCCTGGAGGGGAGAAGCCTGGGTCTTATCCTACTGCAGCCACATGGACCAGCATGACCTGTGTGCTGCATTCCTCATCTGTCAAATGAGGGTGCTCAGCTCTAACTAATATTTACACAGAGTTCCCTGAAAGGTGTTGAGCTAGATGACTGTCTGCACTGACTGCATTGAGGCTCACAGATGCAATCCTTTAATGTCCAAATCATTCCCACTCTGCAAATGAGGAAACAGAGGCTCAGAATGGTGAAGCATCTTACCCCAGAGGGCAGAGTTAGTAAATGATGGAGCAGCTTCTCAGATTCAGGACATCTGCCTCCATGTTTAGTGATCTACTCCCTCACCACTTTTTCTCCTACTATGAGACTGAACCAGCTAATCTCTGGGGCTTCTTACAATTCTCAGATTCCAGGATTCTGTAGGTCTTCATCTATAATAATGATGTTTTTCAAGTAACACCACCTGTTTGGAATAATACAAGAACTGTGATACAGTAAAGACCAATGAAAAGGATAAAGTGGATGCCTTGATGCCAGTGAGGAGTAGTTTAGCAGAAGCCAAGGTCAAAAGTAGTAACTGCCACCAATGACACCATACTGTAGTAACAATGCTCGAGGAAGATCCTCATGACCTGAGAAAGTCAGATGCTTAAGAGTCTGGCAGCCTCACGGTCACCGTCTAATTCATCCTGCAGACAGCCTGGGGCTCCTTAGGTCAGGCGATGTCCTGGGTGGTTGCTGTGCTAAGCCCTGGGAAATGAGACTGCCCAGTTGGTCACACAGTCCTGGGCATGTTTCATTAAGAAGTCTGGCTCTTCATGCTGCAGGCAAAGGTGAGCAACAGAAGGTTTGAAGAGTAACAAGAATTGTTTTCATTTTAGAAAGACAACTCTTGTCACAATGCTATTCAAAGGCTTAGAAACAAAGGAAAGAAGTCACTGAATGGTCTCAAATGAAAACTGGAGAAAAATCTTATTATAGTATATATTGAGGGAGTGGGGAAAAGCCATGATGAGGGGAAGGGTAGATCAAAGATATGTCCTTGGTTTCTGGCTTTGATGGCAATGTTGGTCCCAGGATGAGGAACAAAGGAGAAGCTATTTCTGAGGAGTGGGCGTGCTGTCTGATTCTGAGATGGATTTCAGGTACTTCGTGTGGAAATGCTGACTTGAGGTCATCAGGGTATGCGCACCAGCTGCAGTCCAAACCCAAACTGTCCGAGGAGGGTATGTAGCCTGGGGAAGGGAGATCCAAAACAAATCCTGGGGAATATCAACATCACAAAATGGAGAGGGTTTTCCAAATCCAAAACCAAGACTTTCAACTTGGAAGTTACTAGTTTTCTTGATAAAAGCACTGTGAGTGTGATAGAGTAGAAGAAGCCAAGTTAGCATGGGTGGACAGTGACTGTATGGTGTAGGAGTGAAGAGAAAGGATGCAGACAGCACTCTGAGATGCTTGCAGTGAGATGCAGCCAGAGGTGTTAATGAGACCTAAGAGTCTAGCCATGACTAGAAGCCAGTGAGCTTTGTATAGGATGTTCTCTGTGTTAACATCCATGTCTTGTCTTTCTCATCTAAAAGCTGATAAGCTTTTTCTGTACCAGGCTAACAGTAAATATTTTGTGCTTTGTAGGCCATACAATCTCTGTGACAACCACTCAAGTTTACGCTTGTTGGATGAAAGAGCCATATGTACATACATACAGTATTCCAATAGAACTTAACTTAGAAACAGGTGGTGGCTGGTCTGTGGGCCCTCATAGGGTAACCCCTGTGCTAGATTGCAGGCTTCCTGAGAGCAAGCCCACACTGGACTGTCTGAATGTTCTATGATGACCAGGCAAGTACATTCTTGTCTGAAAAAGACACTCAAATCTGAATAAGTGGTATTCACTTAAAGTATAAGAAAGGAAATCAGTACCCTTCTCACAGTATAATTTGCATGAAGACAGTTAAGGAGGAAGCAGTGATATCTGAAGGAATGGATACAAAAGCCCGGAAAGATGACGAGGCCCTTAGGCCCGTGGCTGCTTTCTCTCCTCAACAATGCATTGTCTTACATTCTTGTCTTTTCGAAAGAGCATTTTTTCCCTTCTAAAGCAGAGCAATAAAGTTTATAATGAGGTATAACTTTTGCCTGGGTGGATCAATTAACATTTTTCTAAATTTGTAAAGCATTTCTTCAAAGTAATTTTTACTGTGAAATGTATTCTTTTAAAGCACAGACTTCAATGAATTTTGATGAATGTAAGCATCTCTGTATACATTTGGTATGATGGTAAGAACTATCATAATTAGGATGAAAAACAATTATTATTACCTGTGGAAGTTCCCTTGTGCCTCCTTTAAGTCACTGTTTCCTATCAGCTCTGGGACTTAGGCAATCACTAATCTGCTCTGAGTCATTACAGACCTTGCACTTTCCAGAACTTAAATACTGCAATGATACAGGCAGTAGACTTTTGAATGTAGCCTTTTCAACTTTGAATGTTTCCATAAATTCAGAATAATTCATTTCACTGTATAGATATATCCTATTTTTAAAATCAATTTACTTGTTGTTGGATATGTGTGTTATTCAGGGATTTTTATATTGTGAATAAGGCTGCTAAGGTCATTTTTGTACAAGTCTTTTCTCTTTTTTCCCATTGTGGAGCAGTGTTTTCATTTTTCTTGGCTAAACAGCTAGGAGTGGGATTGCAGGGAAGTAGGGTAAGTGCATGTTTATAAGAAACTGCCAAACTTAAAGCACACTTTCTAAAACACAGGCATTTGTTAAGTTGTCAAATTGCGAGAGAAAGCAAGTTATCTTTCAAGGAACACACCTCCACGGCAAGCATGGTCTGTGTAAGACTTTCATTTGCCGCAGCCAGAGGTGTTAATGAGACCTAATATTGCTGCTTTTTCCTCTCTAAACAGACTGCTTTCTCAGGTGAGAATGAACTGTGCTAGAGCAGAGGCCAACCATAAAGAATGCTTTTAGTCCATTTCCCACATCTCATAAAACCCCCAGAGGAGTGGGAAAGGGCAGAGGAACAGGAACTTAGCCATGCGTATGACCATGTTAATGTTTGCTGTTACTATTTTTTTTCACTTACTGGAAACCCAGAAGACACTGCAATATGCCTGCTCTGTCTGCATACCTACATGGGACATAAGCTTCATGAGGGCAGGAGACTGCGTTCATACAGGGCGCTGGGAAGACCTGGCTGAGGTCTCATTTACCTTTCCAGGTTTCCCTACACCTGATCTACTTTTATTTTCTTCTCTTCTCCATTCAATCTCCTTCCTCAATCTACCTCTTTTCTCTGGTTCACTCTTCTCTTGCATCCTGCTCTTGTGTTCCTTTTGGTCTTGCCCTTACTTTCAGAGTACATGGACCTCAGAGGACAAGGACGACTCAGCCTGGATGGGTCAGCACCACAGGCTTCTGTTTCTGGTTTCTCCTCCTCCCAAACAGCAGCCAACCAAGCCTCTATCATCAGGCATTAAAGAGCTAAGCTATTCCCTTGCATTGCTGCTGCTGATGCAGTCTGTGCCTTTCAATTATAGTAGTCTTTCCTCCAGACTGTCAACTTTCTACTACAAAATCCCCGAGGTACTAAAGATTTCTCCCATGGGTACTGGGGTGGCTATTTTCCTTAATCTCTATATTTAATTACAACAATCAAGTTGGGTTCAAATAGGCACAAAATGCACACTGAACAATTGTCAGCTCCTCTGAGGAATTCTCATAACACGAGTCAAAGAGCTGTTTTAAAAATTTCTCTGTAAGGATTTAAAACACGTTTCAATTAGTTTACTATTAAAGTTCTAATTTCCTTTTATTAGAACAATCATTTCTCCAGTTGTCAAGTTAAAGTTGAAGGCTATATTTAATCCCCAAGAAATAAGGGCTGGTATTTAGATTATGCTGAGCATTTCGGCCTTTAGATTCAATATCGTTACCTGAAGGGAATTATGCAACTTTTATCAACTCTTTCCACTCAGTACTGTACTTCTGTGTGTTGCCAACAAATGGACTCACTTCTACACTACAATACATCCATTAAAAGCAAGAAAGGAACACTGACTTTTACCATTCTCTATACCCCAGTCTCCATTCAAAATTCACCAATTATCCCATCAACTACTGAAAGGATCCAGTTTAGAATCATGCTAGATCTCCTGGTCATGTCTTGCTTCTATCATCAAGGAAATTCCTGTGATTCCTTGAACTTTCATGATTTTTAGAGTCTGAGATGACAAACTGGTGATTAGATCCAGATCATGCATCTTTGGCAGGAATATCTTGGAAGGAAACTGTTAAATCTCACCGCAGCCAGTCAGACTGGATGACACTGTTGTGATTTGTGTATTGCTGATGATATTTACTTTGATTACTTGGTAAGGTTGATGTGTGGCAGGATTTTCCACTAGAAAGTTATATTTTGCATGAAATGTTCATTTTTTAAGGGAAATATGTAGTATATAAATATTTCATAAAAATTTCTTTCATAGTTACAAATAGCAAAAAGATAAAGATATATATATATAATATACATATATATAACATATAAATATAAATGTTTCTTACTGTAGACTCCACTTGCTTTGTCTGTGAGGAGGGCTACATATTGTGATGTACTGAAACCCGTTTTTCACACTTTGTCCCCTATGTTTGCATGCATTGATGACTTTCCTTTGCTTTAAGGGAGACTTCTCTGTTTTTCATCATTTCTTTTCACTTATTAATTCACACAGAGAATTTTAAATTTCAGTTATTGTTTTTTCAGTTGTAGAATTTCCCTTTGGTTCTTTGTTTATTTAACATTTTGTATATTTCATTCATTCGCAGCTAATTTTCCACTGTCATTAAGTTCGGTCATGCCAGTTGTTTTAATATCTTTATTGTCTGTTCTCTTAGTTTTTCATGCTGAGTCTCACTCTATTGTAGTCCAGGCTGGCCTTGAACTCATGTCTGGACCTCTCCTTTCTAAATATCCTCCTCCACCCTAGCAGCCATCTCTAGTTTGAATTTTGTCCTCTGGGTTTTCAGGTGAGAGACTGTTTTTTTCTGGAGTTCTAGCTAGCTCAGGTAGAACCAACAAGAGCCTATCCTCAAACTAAAAGTCACACCTGCAGGAAGCTCACCTGAATTGCTCCTTTCTGTCAAGTGTCCATCCCCATCCAAATTTATTCACCTCAGGGGCTTGGGAGTTAGCTCAGTGGTTCTGGAACCTGTCTTGTAAGTGCAAGGGTCCAGGTTTGATCCCCGGTAACCATATACAATACTGGGCGTGGAGACTCACGCCCAGCAGCAATCAGTACCACATACCACAGTGCCGGGCATGGTGGCTCACGCCTGTAATCCCAGCACTCAGGAGGCAGAGGCAGGAGGATTGCTGTGATGTGAGTTTGAGGCTGAGTGCAGGGCCAGCCTGAACTACAAAGTGAGACTCTGTCCAAAAAAAAAAAAAAAAAAAAAAAAATCACCTCAAGGATAAATGGAGTTGTAACTTGACCCATAGTCTCTTACTCGTGAATTCTGAATGTAGACTTGAAAGTAGAGCCAGTTATGACATACCTTAGTTGTTTCCCACAAATCTAAATCAGAAGCATAGCTGGTAGCTGAGAAGAGAGAATTCCTGCTGGGAATTCCTGTGGGCATCTCAGTTGGGAACAGGAGGGGGAGCTTTGACAGGACTCCCCTCACCTCTCTCCCATTTCACTTGTGTTATAGGTCCATTGTCCTCTTTTGTACAAGTAGAATGAGTTGAAGTAGATACAATGAAGACCTCTGCTCCAGTTCTAAAATTCTGGGCCAATAAGAGATATGGCTTAAAGAAGAGAAACAAAGTTCAAGTCTGTAAAGAGGGGGTAGGCAAAGTATACCAGATGGGCCAGGCAAATGCTATACAGTGAGAGAAGAGGGAAGCAAGGTACAGGTGGCACCAGGAAGAGAGCTATCACCTGCAGGACTGAAGGCCTCTGTTCCCATGTAATTAACTATAGAGTTCATGCCTGGCTCCTCAGCATGAAGAAGCAATATGAGTGGCGAGCTCCAGGCCTGCTAGTGTAACAACAGTCATTAGGCACCTGGATGGCTCTGTATATGGCCAAGTGAAAAATAATCCCCTGCTGTAAGATTGCACTTAAGATTTCCTTTGCCTGCATTCAGGCTTTCTTGTCACCTCCCGAAGAGCTCACCAACAGCCTCTTTGGTTCAACAGTAAGCTATCCATTATTTAAGGTTTGTACATCACTTTTCAATTAACAACCTCCTTGGCTCCAGAAAAAACATACACATGATTATCAGCATATTCTTTAAATATTTCATAAAGAACAGGTCAGTATGAATCAAAAATAAGATGGCAAATAAAATATTTAATACCTTTTAAAACAGAAAGAAACATGAACAAATTATAAATCTTTTAATTAAATGGTGCATTAGTATATTCTACTCAAATGACAACATTAAACATATATAAAATTAAAGCCACAGAAATTTTGCTTGGTTTCATTTCTCTACTGAATAAAGTGAGATCATGTTAATTCAGTTTACAAGAAGGGACATCCTGGACAGGAACTCAGGAGATGGGGGTCCACTTTTAGTCCACTTCAAGTCCAGTTTGTGGTTTTGCCCTTGGTAGCTGTGTGATCCCTTTTCTACATTTCAGTTTGGTCATCAGTATATTGGACTTTTTAGATCTTGTCCAACACTAATAAAAACCTATCAAATGTATTTTCACAGCACTCCATGGTGCTTTTACTGGGTTTTATTTATAACACATATAATATAAATTCACCCTCTTGACCAATGTTTAAGTATATGTTATCTATTGTAAAACAGAGTTCTAGAAAATTGTCCTATTTTATAACCATACTGATTGAACAACACCTTTTATTTTCCCCACATTTTACTCCTTGGCCACCATCATTCTACCTTGATTCCATGAATCTGATTTTAGATACTCTTTATAAGTGGATTCCTACAGCATTTCTGTGTGACTAGCTTAGTTCACCTAACACAGCATCCACATTCATTCAGTTGTGGGACTTGATGGGCTTCCATTCTATTTAAAGGCTCAGTGATACCCCACTGTTTTTATAGACCCCATTTTTTGTATCCACTCATCTGATAGACAATAAAGTTATATCTACATCTGGGCTGTCATGAATAACGCTACACTGAGTGCTGCAGTACAGATAGCTACTCCAGATCCTAACTCGAATTCTTTTGGGGAAATACCATGAAGTGGGATTGCAAGATCACACAGCAGTTCTAGGTTTAATTTTTTAAGTACACTTCATACTGCTTTCCATAGCAGCTGTACCATTTGCACTCTGACGAGTGGTGCAAAAGGGTTGCAATTTGGTCACATTGTCAACAACAATTATTACTTTTGGAGTTTTTAAAAAAAATAATGGCTTTCATACCCTAATAGGTATGAAGTGGTATTTTACAGTAGTTTTCATTTGCGTTTTCACAAAGACTAGGGATTTTGATGATCTTTTCATATAATGCTTGTCATATTTGCATATCTCTTTTAAAGAATTGTCTCTTTAATTTATTATTGTTGTTATTTTTATTTGGAGTATTGGGGAATGAACCCAAGTCCTTCCTATTTTTACTTTGAGACAGAGTTTGACTAAGTTGCTCAATCTGCGCTGGAACTTGTGATCATCCTGCCTCAACTTCCCAAAGTGAGTGCTATGCACACTACCACATCCAGATCAAGTTACTTGTAATTGGATTTTTGAAGTATATTTTGCAATTGATTGTAGTTCCTTAAGTATTTTGAATATTAGCTCCTATCTTAATCTGTGTAAGCTACTATGACAAAATACCAAAGTCCAAGATCAATGTCTGATATACGCATTGTCTGGTGTACACCCACTTCCTGGGTCAGCTCTCTGGAATCTATTTTTGAGGATACCAGTTTTTACTCAGGAGGGTGCCACAATCTTGATCTAACCATCTCTGAAAGATGCTTCCTTCCAATTCCAGTGCTTTGTTGGTTAAGTTTTTTTTTTTTGAAACAGGGTCTCATTTTGTAGTTCAGGCTGGCCCTGAGCTCAGCCTCAAACTCACATCACAGCAATCCTCCTGCCTCTGCCTCCCGAGTGCTGGGATTACAGGTGTGAGCCACCAGGCCCAGAACTGTGGTATGTGGTACTGACTCCTGCTGGGAGTGAGTCTCCACACCCAGTATTGTATGTGGTGACCAGGGGATCTAACCCAGGTCCTTGCACTTGCAAGACAGGCACTAGAACCACTGAGCTAAATCCCCAGGCCAGATTAGGTTTTAACATGTGCATTTATGGGAGATGTACATATTAGGAATGTAGCACTCTATCAGATGTATGGTTTGAAAATATCCTTTCCTCTTTGGTAGGTTCTCTTTTTACATTGCTGCTTTCTTTGCTATGAGGAACCTTTTTTGTTTAATGTAGTCTCCATTTGTCTATTTTTTGTGCTTTGCATGTCATATCCAAGAAGTCATTCCAAGATAATGTTATGAAACTTCCCCCTATGTTTTCATTTAAAACTTTTATAGTGTTAAGCCCTATATTTAGCTGCTTAATCTGTTTTGAGTTGATTTTGTGTATGGTGAAAGAGAGAGGTTCGATTTCATTCTCTGACCGTTCGATATTTATTTTCCCAACATTTTTTCTTGAAGACTGTCATTTCATTGTGTACTCTTGGCAACTGAATCAAAGATGAGTTGATCAGAATCACCAACCTACCTCTCCCCATTCTCTTCTGGCTGGGTTTCTACTGAGAAAGTAGCTGATAGTGTTATGTGTATGCCCCTGGACTTGACAAGTCAATCTTTTCTTGTTACGTTCACCACTCATTGACTTTTAATCATTTTATTATTATGTATTTCAGTGTGTATTTCTTGAGTTCATCTTCTTTGTTATCCTCTGAGCTCCTTAAATCTGGGTCCCTATTTATCTTGCCCAGAAGTGGAAAGGTTTTGGCTGATTTCATTAAGCGAACTTCTGCCTTCTCATTCCTGGACCTTCTTTACTGCATATATAGCTCTGTAGGATTGTATCCTGTAAGTCCTATTGATTTTCACCATTTTTTAAAGTTTTTCCTTTTTGTTCCTCTGTTGGAGAATTTCAAATGACCTGTATTTGAATCTGCTGATTTTTTTTTTTTTCTGACTGATCAAGTGTTTGTTTAATACCTGTAGTGAATTTTTCAGTGCATTTTTTTTTTTTGTTCTTCAGTTCAAAAATCCGGTTGGTTCTTTTAAATATTTTCTCTTTGTTAATACTCTAATTTTTCTCATGCAAGGTTTTCTTGAGCTCACAAAGCACATTTGTGATAGTTGTTTTATATTCTTTGTCATGCAATCAAAGTACTTTCATTTCTAAAGAACTGATTAATCAGATTTAGTCTATTCCCATTTAGCTCATGTTTCCTTGTCTCTTTGTGTACCTAATAATTTTGGATGGGAATTTCAACACTGCAAAAAAGTTACCTTTCCCAGTTTTTATGAGTTAGCTTTCTATAGGGGGACATGCTCACCATTCAGCGTGGCTAGAGATTCTGGGGCCTTTGACACATTTTTAGGGAACATAACTTTTCTGGGACAGGTATATAGGGAGAGCTTGCCACTTTTTTTTTTTAGAGGCCATAATCTCTTACTTCCTCTGACGTCTGCCTGTAGCCATGTACATTCTTTGGTTCTACAGGAGAGAAAGAGAGGAGTCCCATAATGTGTCTCTGAAAAACTGGACCACTGAACACATGCTCATTTTTCTTTCTTGTTTCTGAGGGAGAAGCTCAAAGTTGAGTGTCTTCTCCACATCATGCCGAACTGTACTGGCCTTGTTATTGCACACCTGTTGGCGTCCCTGCTGTTGTCTGGATTCAATAGCCACCTAACTTCCAAACTATGCTAGTCTTTTCAGAGCTCAGAGTCAGGAAAGCAGCACTCTAAAAAACTAAAACACTAGCCTCATCTTCCATTTTTCTCTTCCTGCCTCCTCCACGCTGCCCCGCTCCCATCCCAGGGAGCTGTGAGCTATGGCATTCTCCCCCACCACAAAGCTATGCTGGTTTGCAGGGAGGAATACACAAGGCTAAAGTGAAACAGCTCTTCTTACCTGTTTCAGTGTGGTCATTCCTGGGCTTGAGTTTGCGTGGGTTACCCCAACTTCTTAACTCGTTTCTGGAGTTTTCATAAAAGGTATGCTGGCCAGTGGACTGTGAAGTCAGTGTCAGTTGGGGAGATGAAAGCCAAGGCTACCTTGCTATTTTGCCACCTTGCTCTTTTCACCGGTATTTTATTGCTTCCCAATGTGCATGTCTGATCTCCTTAAGGAGACTTCCTGGAGCTACAGGTCTATTGTTCTATGTATTGGAACAACATAGGTCTGAGCAGATGCTTAATAATTCATGAGAGAAGAAAAAAAATCTGCTTTAATATATTTCAGAGCTTTTATGCTTGGTAGAAGATAATACAATGGTTATCCTCCATTGCTAAGGGAAGCCTACCTAAAAGAGTTGGTTTTGAAGGGCTCAGATGAACTTTCCTAAGAACTTATCCTTAAAATCTTACTTTACTTTTGTACTGCAAGAAAAAACATATCGTTTTATGTATGTTGATTTATATTTCGTGAAAATGATGAACCCAGAATTGTCAAAGTTCCATTTATATTTAAGTCATATTCAAATCCAGTTTCTTCCCCAAACCTGATTCAGACCCCAGGGCAGAATCTGCTCATCAGCTGGTTTGTTTACTCATGTGTTCATTCACTCCTTCATTCAAATGTTTAACAAGCACCTATTGTGTGCTAGACACTCTTCTAGAGTTCCTGGGCTGCTCTGGCTCTAATGGTATTACTGAACTGTCCCCAGCTTGTCCATGATATTCCTGTGTCTTATTTGCTCTGCTTTTCAACTGTGGGCTTCTAGAGTAAAGAAACACTGTTACATTCACCTCTGTATCCATGGCATCTGAACATCAAATTGAAACGAAATACCAGAGTACTAAAATAAACCCCAGGCAGTTACAGTGTAAGAAAAATGTCTGTTAAGCCTCTAAGTTTGCCAAGAAACAGAATGGCTGAAGAACTTGATAACCAATTTTGTCAGATCCCATTTAGCTTCTTTTATGGTTTTCTTCTTTTCCTTCTGAAAAATGTGTTGATGACTATTTTTTTACTCCATATTTAATGCAAACTAACAAATGAGTGATCTGTATTTCAGTAACATGTGCATTAAAACCAGTTAGCAGGAAAAATGAAAATGTACTCAAGTGATTTCCGGAAACATAAAATGCAGCCATGCAAAGCCAGGACACGTAGCCTCTTGTGCCATGATTGTCACAGCAGAATTAGAATTGACAGCTATGGAATACAGACCCAAAACGGAACTGAATACAACAGGAAGTGCCACGTATAAGGAGGGAGAAAATGTGTTTGGCAAACAAATGTCCCTAGATTCCAGTTCCAAAGTGAGCAAAATACACAGAACAGAATAAACACATACTGTAGTGAAATCCTTGATTGAGAGATTAAAAGCTTTTCGGAGTGTCAAGAAATCTTGAGGTCAAAAGCAAGAGAATATATTGTTCAAAGGAAACTAGGGACTTCAAGGAAGAAGAAAATAATCAAGGTAGATACACGCTCCTGGCATGTGGCTGGTACTTAATAAGTGATAGCTATTATAAAGAGCTAAGAAGTAGCTCAGATGTCCCTCCTGTGACAACCCAGGCAGAGTCACCAAACATCCTCCACTGTGTTTCCACAGCACCTGCACAGGCTGTCATTATACTGTGGACTGCATGCGTTACAGACTGGACATTTGTGTAGCCCAAATCCAAGTGTTGACATTTAATACCCAATGTGATGCTCGTGGAGGCAGGGCTTTGAGGGAACTAGGTCATGAGGCGGTGACCTCATGAGTGGGATTAATGTCTTTCTAAGAAGAGACCAAAGGTGAGCTCAATCTGCTATGCCATGTGAAAATGCAGAGGAAGGTAGAAGTCTGCAGTCCCTAAGAGAGGCCCCAGGAGCCTGACCACATAGGCACTTTAAGCCTGGGATTTCAGCTTTTAGGATGGTGAGACATAAATTCTTGTTGAATGTCAACTAGCCAGGCTATGGTATTTTGTTACAGCAGCCCAAGCTGGGACAATATCATCTGTGTGCCAGGGTCCTACATTACATTTATGTATTCTTCTTCCTCTATAGTGACTATTCTTCACTTTTTTTTCTGATCTCTTATAATTCCAAATTTTAAAAAAATACTAGTTATTATTTAGACTGTCCCTCAGTTTGAGTACCGGCTCTGTCACTCATATTTATGTTGCATTTACTGACTTTTCTTATCTGTGAAGCAGGATCACAGTGACTTTACAAGGCTGTTTTGAAAGCTAAAGGAGGCAATGTAAATCCAAATACCCACGATGTAAACTAAACAGCAAATGTTAACTCTTTATTGCTTGTGGCATCTTTCAATAATTTTCGAAGTATTTTTTGCTAACATTTCTTACTCATATTCTAATTTCTTTTCTGAATAAAACCACATGGAATAGAGCCCATAACTTGCTATCATCTGTGCTATGTGACAGCTCTGAGCTGCATCTCTATTCCTCTGTACTGTTGGGCCTCTCACTGTCACTGCCTGCCTTTAAGGGCTTCACGGTCATTGTTTTGATTTTTAAGCTCATGATGTATAGAATGAATTTATTCATGCATACTATGTTCATTCAAAGCTGCACTGAGCCCACTGAGTGCCAGGTCCTGTGTTAGAAGCTTTGAGGCAGACAGTGGTAAATTACTTGCTGCTCTCATCACGCTATGGCTAGTGGGGAACAGAAACATACATAACTATATTTCAATATAATCACTTTTGCAAGAGATGTAATGGCTGGAGTCACATGAGTTTTCATTCTTTCTTTTTTTTTTTTTTTTGAGACAGGGTCTTGCTTTCTAATTCAGGCTGGCACTGAGCTCACTATATTACAGGTGTAAATCACCATGCCCGGCATTATTGTATGTGGTTACTGGGGATTGAACTAGGGACCTTGTACTTGCCAGGCAGGTGTGTGGAATTATTCTTAACCTGGATGTGAAGGAAATCAGTCTGGGGGAAGATTTCATGAAGAAAATGTCACCATGCCTGAGTTAATGTTTCTAAAATATACAGGAATTAATGGGACTAAGAAAGGAAGCAAAAGCATAGAGTTCAAGGAAGATCTCTTACAACTGTGTACTGAGTGAAAGTAAATCAGTTCTGAAAAATAAATCTCCTATGTTGTAAACTTGTAGCTGGAGAGTGATGCTGTGCCAATACCTCAGGGGCTCAGAAACTTCCCCAGGAAACTTCTGGCCTCAGTGCTCTGTTCTGGAGACTGCAGTTCACAGACTTAAACCTTTGGATATTACATTGAGCTTAACTCTTTCCACATCTGTGAAATGAAGTAAAATTTCAGGAGACAAATGCCTGCTTATTTCCATTTCAAAAGTATAGTAGGTTTATCCTTTTCTGATAGAGGAGTTTCTTAATTAAAAAATTCTAAAAGGCCATAAAAAATTCCTTTTTAAACTGACTCTTTTAACTAAACTGGTGTAAGGTTGTGAGGCCTTCCCAGCTTTCTTCTTTCTACGGCACTCATTCCTGTGGCTTCAGAGGTTTGGCACTGGGTCTACCTGCTACCAGCGCCAAGTCTACCCATGTCAACTTGTGTTCTCTGCAAATGCTACATGTCTGTTATACACTGAACACTGCAGCCCAGACAGATCCAAAACAAAATCTTCAAATAGTTTGGAGGTTTCTCTGCTAGTCCTTACTTTATCCTTCAAAGCCTTTTCTTCTTTTAATCTTTTCATTTTCTCCATAGGAAATATTTCTCAAGCAATCATGTTACATACCGTCAACTGGTACGTCAGGAGGTCCATTAAGAAGGTAATCTTGTTACTAAACAGAACATCAGTGCAGTTTTCTGAACAGTTGCTGCAAGTGAGGTAGTAAACACTGATTGCATTGTAGAGGGACCTAATAGGAGGAGAAAAAACACCACTGTAAAACCAGAACAGTTCCTCTTCAGACAATTTAAAATACACAAAATAAACACTACAAAGGAAAGGGCTGGGATAGAAATTACTCCAAAAAGCTAAACCAGATACTAGTAGGACCTGAGGCTTGTCACCTTGATATAAATGCTTATTTCTTCATCTGAAGCCCAGTGTTCATTAGCGCTTAAGACCTCTTATTAAAGTCTATTGGCTGTAGCTACAGACAATGAAAATATATTTATCAGTCTATCTAATAATTTTTTAGTAATCAAAGAGTAGATATCAAACTAGGAACTTTGGTCCTTTCAATACCAGAAAAAAGATTGTCAATATTCCTGTTATCAGGTCTGTTGGTACTAAGATAAAAGTTAAAGGAAGAAGAGATCCTCAAGAGAATTGGAGGATATCTCTTCAAGGCAAGACCCCCAGATTCCTGGGAGTGGACGCCATCACTCTGCCTGTGGTGGTAATGGTATGGGCTTAGACTGGCTGGGTAGAGGAAGACATCTTTTGAAAGGGTACAAATTGGTCATGGGCCCAAATAGTTTAAAGTGAACCTGAAGAAAGGAATGCTCTTTTCCAGGTGATTAAAAAGATAGGTCATTGTTCAACAGAACTTTGAAAGCAACAAAGTGAACAGGCACGGTTGTTCCGAGACTGCTCATGAAGCCTGCACTGCCTGCATGACCAGTTTATACACTGGCCTGTCTGTCTACAATTTTAAGTCTTATGAAAAATATTTGGATCTAGCCCTTTACATCCAATCCTCTAGGACAGAAATTCTCACAGTGTGACTTATAGGCCAGCAGCATCAATATTACCTGGGAATTATAAGCATTGCGCTCTCAAAACACTCTTAACAGCCTAGCAGGTAGAAATTTGGGGAGTGGAGTCAAGCAATGTGGATTTTATTATGTTCCTCAGCTAATTCTGAAAATGACTTGTAGAAACTTTAAATTATATGCTTACTAAAGATCTTAGTGACATTAAGTGGGGAATGGAACAAGTATCTAACATGTGAATGTTTCAAAATCTCTCTGGGTGATTCCATTGTACAAGCAGAGCTGAGAACCACATGTCCGAGCACCACCATGTAAAACTCATTCATTCTATAGCTATCTGTGGTCCAGTAATGTGCCAGGTACTGCACTTGTAGATATAGCTGATGAGTCCCCTGTCCTAGTAGAGACATTGTTCCAGCAACAGAGTGATAAAGGCAGTATCTGTTATACTTGCAATCAAGTTGATTTAGTTGCACCTTGCTTCACATAATTGATAGGTTTTGAAAACTGGTTAAGAGTAGTGACGCAGGAAAAAGACACACTTAGGTTTGAATCCCAGTCTATTATTCAAGAGTACAGTAAGTTTTTAATTTAACATCTTTGCACTCATTTACTCATGGATAATAATATCTAAGGATAATACCAGGATGATAAAAACTAAGGTTCATGACATATGAACATTCCATGAACTTCCCAAAACAAAGCCAAAAAAGCAGAAGTAATGAATACACCAATCAAGGTAAGTAGTTAAATAAGAAAAGAAAAATAAAGGATTCAACAAGAGAAAATACACACAGTGGAATAAATCAATAGCTTTCAGTAATAATGCTCAACTAAATAGCCTCAACTCCCCAATAAGACAGGCACCGTATAGTGTAATGTAATGGATTGAAAAATAGAATCCAACAATCAGTTGCATTAAAGACACTCTTCTAATCCGAAATGAAATTCATAAGCCAAAAATCAAAGGATGGAAAATAGTACTTCAAGGACCAGGATGCAGAGAGCAAGCAGAGATAGCTATTTTATTTTAGACAAAGTAAACTTTGAGCTAAAACTGATTAGAAGAGGCAAAGAAGGTTACTACATACTAGTTAAGGGAACAAGTCAATGAAAAGAGATAAGAATTGCAAATATATATGCTTCAAATATCAGGGCACCTAACTTCATAAAACAAACTGCTGGACATAACAGATAAAATAAACACCAATACAATCATTATGGGTGACCTCAATTCTCCACTTTTACAAAGAGATAGATCAACTAAACAAAAAAATTAACAAAGAAATATGAGCTGAACTGCATCTTCATACAAATAGATTTAATTAGATACCTAAATACAGATGTTCTACCCTACTAAAACAGAATACACATTCTCAATGGCACACAGAACTTCCTCCAAAGTAGACTACATACTAGTCCAGAAAAATTGCTTAAATAAGTACAAAATAATTGAAATTATCACATGTATACTATGAGGTCATTGTGCACTAGGTGAAAATCAATCCGAAAAGAAACTACAAAACTTGTATAAACACTTAGACATAGCTACAAAAATTATATATAACACAGTCGTGAACACTCAATAGATCACAGAAGAACCCAAGAAAGAAATGAACCAATCTCTAGAAATGAATTATAATGCCACAACAACATATCAAGAACCTATAGGATATAATGAAAGCAGTACCAAGAACAGAATTTCACTGTAGTCAATTCTCACATTAGAAAAACACAGTGAACTCAATTTTGAACTAATTTTGCACCTCAAAATACTAAACAAACAAGAATAGCCTAAACCCAAACCAGTTGAAGGAAGGAAGTCATAAGGATCAGAGCTAAAATTAATACATTGAGACTAAAAACCCCAATGATACAAAGAAATAGTGAATTGGTACAGCTGGCTCTTTTTCAAAGAATAAACAAAGTAGATAAACCTTTAGCCAAACTTCCCAAGAGGAGGGCAGAAAAGGCCCACATTGGTGCAATTAAAAATTAAAATGTCCACCAACTGGAGACTGGATAAAGATGTGGTCTTTTATAGAATGGAGTATTATTCTGCCATTAAAAATGATAAAATTGAGTCATTCATACTCAAATGGATGTACCTTCAGGACATCCTCATAAGTGAAATAAATAGGTCACTGATATGTAAATATCGTACCTTTCTCTGGTATGAGAAAATGAAGATGTAAATAAGTTCTAGTATATATAGTTGATATTGTGAAATAGAAAATATTTAAAAGGAAAGAGGGTGTAGGGGTAAATAATGAGGGGAAAAGAATGTGATAGTAATAAAAAAGGAAATAAAACTTATGTATACAGCAGGTGGGGGGTTGTGAGGTGGGTGAGGGAAGGGGAAAAATAAGAATTAAGTCATGTCAGATTCTGGTACAAATTCTCAATGTTGAATGTGATGATGATGTGCATTCATAATGTACCAATAAAGATTTGAATTAAAAAAAAAAGGCAGGGAAGCTGTAAGCAGCAATGAATCTCTTTACAATTTACCATTCCCAAACCAGAATATAATAGCTTGAGAAAAAAAAAGAGGGAAGTGGGTGCCAAGACTCAGGAAGGATATGAGATAAGAAATGAAGTTGGTGGGTAGAAAGGATAGAGCTCTTTTCCCCAGCCAGGACTCTCTGTGGGGTAGGGCTGCTGAACCTGCAGACAACTGGTAACTTCTAATGGCCAACAGATTCCCAGAAAGAAATGGCTAGTGGGGTGGAGCAGTGATCACACTGGACAGCAGCAGTTGCTGTTTTCAACATATATAAATTGGTTCTGGACAGAGGACAGAGGATTGGCGCCAGTCAAGGAAGGTAGCTCTGCCCACCTCTCCAAGGGATAGAGGGTCCCTGTGTGCCATTTAATTTCCTGCCTTGGCTAATGAGTTCACTCTCCTGGGTGTCATGAGATTATGACATTCATTGTCTTTTTCTAAGATATGCTTTAGAACTTTTGTAGCATAGATTTTGTATTTGTGAAGTTTCTGAGGTGTCCTTTGTCATGGAAGTATCTTATTTTCCCATTGATTTTGAAGGATAGTTTTATAGGATACATCAGTCTGCATGGTTGGGTGGTTGGGGCTGCATCCAAAAGGGATTAAGTTCCAAATCTGTCCTGACAAGAGTGCTAGCTACAGGACTGCCACACAGCATCTCAACAGTGCCAGCTTCCCGTCTTCTGGACTGTCACATTGTGTCCCTGTTTCTAGTTCATGCTCCATGTCTGTCATACTGAAAAAGTGCCCAATGGGAGAGTGAAGAAAACTTGGGGGCTACCGCCATTGATGAGTTTGTAGGACCAGCACCACAAACAGGACCTTGCACTCACTTCAAGGGAAGGGCCAGTGGTACTTTCAACTCTGTAGTTCACTAAGCTGAATGCAGGAACCCAGATTGATCCTCAGAGATCTATGCTTTCTCCTTGTGACTAGTTAACTCAGATATGCATGCTATTGCTTGTACTGTCTACGAGAGACAGCAAGTCCATGCCTTCAAGGGCCTTTTGGTACTTTTAAAAATGTATTTTGACTTTTTTTTTGTTTCTTTCTTGTTTTTGTAGCTATTTCTTTTTTAACTTTTCTTTTTTTCTCTATTTTCTGCCCTCCTTTTATTCTTCATTTTTTGCTTTTTTGTTGCTGAGTCTGTCCAATTTCGGATGTTTTCTTGTCTCAAATGCTTTTTGTTTTATAGGAGAGGGAGAGCAGAAAACAGTGTAAAAGATATTTTAAAAACCTGTTTATAGATGTAATGGTAGAAAACTTCATAGAAAAAGGAAAATAATTTAACACACAGGTAAGTGAGGCATATAGGATTCCAAATAGCCAAGATCTAAAAAAATCTACATGAAGGCATATAATAATCAAGGTTCTAACAATCCAACAGAAGAACAAAATATTGAAAGCAGTCAGGGAAAAGAAACAAACCACATACAAAGGAAAGCCCATAAGAATCACATCAGACTTTTCAGTGCAAACACTCAAGGCAAGGAGAGTCTGGAGTGAAGTATTTCAATCCCTAAAAGAAAACTTCCAACCTGGACTGATGTATCCTATAAAACTATCCTTCAAAATCAATGGGAAAATAAGATACTTCCATGACAAAGGACACCTCAGAAACTTCACAAATACAAAATCTGTGCTACAAAAGTTCTAAAGCATATCTTAGAAAAAGACAATGAATGTCATAATCTCATGACACCCAGGAGAGTGAACTCATTAGCCAAGGCAGGAAATTAAATGGCAAGGGGGAAAGGAAAAAACAAAAGTTGAGAACAGAAAAACATCATGGCACGGCTAAATCAGTATATATCAGTCATAACCATTAATGTCAATGGCCTCCAGGAGCCAATTAAAAGATACAGACTGGCAGAATGGATTAAGAAGCAAGATCCTACAATATGCTGTATAAAAGAAACACACTTAATTCAGAAATAAAGCCATAGACTGAAAGTAAAAGGATGGAAAACAATTCTCCATGTGACAGGAAACTGCAAAAAAGCAGGAGTGGCTACCCTATTTTCAGACAAAGCAGATGGTAAACTAAAATTGATTGAGGCAAAAAAGGACATTACATCATTATACAGGAAACAATCCAAAAGGAAGAAATAACATACATAAATATATATGCACCAAACTATAGTGCATGCAACAATATAAAACAAACATTAATGTACACCGAAAAGCCAGATAACCACTAATAAAATACTAGTAGACGACCTCAATACCCCATTGTCACAAATAGACAGATCAACTAGACAAAAATCAATAATGAAATACTTGAACTGAACCACACTTTTGAACAAATGGACTTAATAGATGTTTTAAGAGTATTTCATTCCACAAAGTCTCAGCTTCTTATGGGTTATTTTGCAAAATAGAACACATGCTAGTTCACAGAGCATGTTTACATAAATGGAAAGTAAAGGAAGTTATCCTTTGTATAGTGTCAGACCATAGTATCTTGAAATTGGAGATAAATATCAAAACAAATTCCAAGATCCTGAAAAACACATGGAAATTGTACAACATTCTTTCCAGCAACCAAAGCGTTACAGAAGAAATTAAAGAAGAAACTGAACAGTTTCTAAGAGTAAATGATAACACCAATACAACATATTGGAATCTATGGGACATAATGAACACAGTTCTATGAGGGAAATTCATAGCAATGAACACCCATACTAGGAAAACAGAGGTAGTTCAAATAAACAACCTAATGCTGAACTAACCTCAAGCTGTTAGCAAAAGAGGAGCAAGATAAGCCCAAAGCTTGTATTAGGAAGGAAATTATAAGGCTTCGAGCAAAAATTAATGGTATGGAAACTAAGAGAATGATTCAAAAAAAGATCAATGAATTGAAGAGTTGGTTCTTTGAAAGGATAGACAACACTGACAAACCCTTAGTCAACCTTATCAAACAAAGGAAGGAAAAGGCTGAAATCCATGCAATTAGGAATGAAAAGAGGAAAATCACCACAGATCCATTAGAAATTCAGAGGATAATAAACGTCTACTTTGAGAATTTGCACTCCAATAAGATGGAAAATACAAGAAATGGATAGATTCTTAGACACATATGAACTTCCATAGGTGAATGAAGAAGATACAAAAATTGTAAAAACCCTAATATCAGTCAGTGAAACTGAAAATTAAAGCCTACCAACAAAGAAAAGTCCAGGTCCTGATGGTTTTATTGCTTAATTCTACAAAAATTTTAGAGAAGAGTTAATGCCACTGCTTCTTAAATTCTTTAATGAAATTAAAGGGAAACAATACTCCAAAATTCATTCTTGGAAACAACCATTACCTTGTTTCCAAACGGAGAGAAAGACTCAAGCAAAAAAGAGAACTACAGGCCAATTTCCCTAATGAATATAGATGCAAAAATCCTCAGTAAGATACTGGTAAACAGAATGCAGAAGATCATCAAGATCTTACACCCTGACCAAGAAGGATTCATCCTAGAGATACAAGAATGGTTAAACATATGTAAATCAATAAATATAATACACTACATTAAGAGACTAAAGGACAAAAAACCATATGGTTATCTCAATAGATGCAGAAAAAACATTCAACAAAGTCTAACACTCACTCATGATCAAAACCCTATGGAAACTTGGAATAGATAGACTTTATTTCAACCTAATAAAAGTTATTTATGAAAAGCCAACAACAAGCATCTTACTAAATGGTCAAAAATTGAAACCTTTCACAGTAGGATCAGGAACAAGATAGGATGCCCACTATTACCACTCCTGTTCAATATAGTGCTAGAAACATTAGCCACATCAATTAGATAAGACAAAGAACTAAAAGGAATAAAGATAGGAAAGAAAGAAGATAACCTGTCATTATTTGATGATGACATGTTATTCTGCATAGAAGATCCTAAAAAGTAGGCTAACAGACTGCTAGACTTACTCAACAGATTTAGTAGGATAGCCAGAAATAAGGTCAACAATAAAAAATTAATAGCCTTTGTATGTACAAATAACAGACTCATTGAGATGGAAATTGGGGGAATCAATTCCTTTCATAATAGCATCCAAAAAAATGAAATATCTAGGAATCAATCTAAAATCAATCAAAGGAGGTGAAAGACCTCTACTTTGAAAATTACAGCACTCTAGGGCCAGGGATTTAGCTCAGTGATTCTGGCGCCTGTCTTGCAAGCTCAGGGACCCGGGTTCGATACCCCGGTAACCAAATACAATACTGGGCATGCAACTCATGTCCAGCAGCAATCAGTACCACATACCACAGTGCCAGGCATGGTGGCTCATGCCTGTAATCCCAGCACTCGGGAGGCAGAGGCAGGAGGATTGCTGTGATGTGAGTTTGAGGTTCACCTTAGGGCCAGCCTGAACTACAAAGTGAGACCCTGTCTCAAAAAAAAAAAAAAAAAAAAATTACAGCACTCTGAAAAGGGAGATTGAAGAAGAAATCAGAAAATGAAACAACATGTCTTATTGCTGGGTAAGAAGAACCAATATCATCAAAATGGTTATATCCTCACAACTAACTATATAGAGTCAATGCAATTTCGATTGAAATCCCAATAGCATATTTTACAGACCTAGAGAAAATAATCCTAAGATTCATCTGGAACCAAAAGAGACCTAGAACATCAAAAGCAATTCTAGGCAACAAGGACATGGCAGGGGGTATTATAATCCTCAAGTTAACACTATTCTACAAAGCCATTGTGATAAAAATGGCATGGTAGGGGCAAAGAAAAAACCTAAGGATCACTGGAACAGACTAGAAGATTCAGAAATAATCTCAGATATATTAAGCTACATCATCTTTCAAAGGAGACAAGTACCCTCAACGGAGGAAAGGTAGCCTCTTTAACAGAGAGTGGAAAAACTGCTGGAAAAACTGGTTTTCAACCTGCCAAAGATTAAAGTAGATTTATCTCTTTCTCCATGTACCAAACTAAAACCAAAGTGGATCAGCAACCCAAATATTAAAATGGAATCACTACACCTGGTGGATAACATGTTAGGTAGAACTCTTTTTTTTTTTTTTTAAGGTTTTTTTTGAGACAGGGTCTCGCTTTTGTGGTTCAGGCTGGCCCTGAGTTCAGCCTCAAACTCACATCACAATCCTCCTGCCTCTGCCTCCCGAGTGCTGGGATTACAGGTGTGAGCCACCACGCCCGGCACTGTGGTATGTGGTACTGGTTGCTGCTGGGTGTGGGTCTCCACACCCAGTATTGTTATGTGGTTACCGGGGAATCGAACCCAGGCCCTTGTGCCTGCAAGACAGGCACCGGAACCACTGAGCTAACTCCCCTGCCCAGGTAGAACTCTTGAAGACGTTGACATAGGGAAAAACTTTATGAACAAAACTTCTGCAGCATAGGAACTAGCAGAAGGAATCAACAACTGGGATCTCATTTAATAATAATAATAATAATAAAAACCTTTTGCATAGCAAGATAAGTCACCAGCAGAGTGGAAAGACAACCTACAAATTGGGAAATTTTTTTTTTTTTTTT
>PVIR01000785.1:0-44535 GCA_004026965.1 Petromus typicus | reverse complement strand
CGCTGTTGGTTTCTCATAAATAGCTTTTATTAGTTTGAGATACAGACCATCTATTCTAATTTTCTGCAGGGTTTTGATCATAAATGGATGTTGGATTTTGTCAAATGCTTTTTTCGCATCTATTGAGATAACCATATGCTTTTTTATTCTTGAGTCTATTGATGTAGTGTATTACATTTATTGATTTACATATGTTGAACCATCCCTGCATCCCTGGGATGAATCCAACTTGGTCAGGGTGTATGATCTTCTTGATGACTCTCTGTATTCTGTTTGCTAGTATTTTATTGAAGATTTTTGCTCAAAAAGCTAGGATTGGAGGCCCCATTTGACTCAGACATCGCTTTGCTAGGTATATACACACAAAAATTAAAAGATTCATATCACAGTGACATATGTGCACCTATGTTTATAGCAGCTCAGTTTGTGATTGCCAAATCTTGGAAACAACCCAAATGTTCATCAACTGGAGAATGGATAAAGAAGCTGTGGTTCGTCTACAGAATGGAGTATTACTCTGCCATAAAAAATGATAAGTTTGAATCATTTATACTTAAATGGACGTACCTTGAGAACATCCTCATAAGTGAAATAAACAGGTCACAGATGTGTAAATATCGTATCTTTTCTATGTTATGAGAAGACAAAGCTATAAATGAGTTCTAGAATGTATGTTATATATTGTGAAATAGAAAACACTCAAAGTGTGATGGAGTGAAGGGGGGAAAATAATGAGATTATAACAAAATGGAAGGAAACAAAGTTCATATATATGGGGGGTGGGGATGGTTGGGTGGGCAGGGCTATGGGAAAAAATGAGAATTAAGTTGTGTCATATACTGGTACAAATTCTCATTGTTGAATGCAATCATGATGTATATATATAATGTACCAATAAAGATTTCAATTAAAAAAAATCTAGGTGACTCTCAGGTTGGCAATGAATTTTAGATATAACTTCAACAGGCTGAACCATGAGAGATAAAAATCGATAGAGTAGAATTCATTAAAATTAATGATTCTGTAAAAGAATCTGTTAAAGTGAATAGAAAGATAAGCCACACACCAGAAGAAAACATATAAAGGACGTATCTTGTACTCAAAAGAAACAAAGAACTCTTAGAACAGTAAGAAAAAGAAATCTTGGCAAAAGTAGACAGAAGATCTAACAGACAAATCACCAAAGAAGATATACAGGTGGCAAATAGATATATGAAAAGATGTTCAGTGTATTATGTCCCAGGAAATTACAAATTGAAACAAGACATCCCTATACATTTATCAGAATGGCTAAAATTAAAATTGTGTGACATCAACAAATGTTGTTAAAGATGTAGAACAATCGAATTCATTTTCACTGCTAGTGGGAATGCAAAATAAAACTCATCTTGGAAGAAAGTGTGGCAGTTTCCTATAAAGCTAAGTGCTGTCATATTCTATGGTCCAGAATCATACTCCTATGTATTTACTCAAATGAAAGCTTGTATATACACAAAAATCTATATATGAATATTCATAGCAGCTTTATTCATAAATGTCAAAACTTGGAAGCAACTTTTTCCACTGGAGAATGGATAAACCGGGTATATTCATACAGCAGGATGTTATCCGACAATGAGAGAAATGAGCTATCCAGCCAGGGAAAGTCATGAAAGAAGCTTAAATGCAAATTGCTAAATGAAAGAGCCAGCCTAAAAGAACTATCTAGTATATAATTCCAGCTTCAGGACATTTTTGGAAAAGACAAAGTAAAAAGATCAGTGGTGCCAGAGGATTGGGGAAGAGAGAGGTGAATACGAGGAACCTAAGAAATTTTTCTGAACAGTTAAACTACTCTGTAGGATACTATAACTATATGTTATATTTGTCAAAACCCATAGGATCAAACAAGATGAACCGTGAACCCTACTGTAAACTATAGATTTTAGTTAGTTAGTAACAATTTATTGATATTTGTCACTTAATTTTAAAAATGGGTCAAACAAAAGCTAGATGTTAATAGGGAGAAACTGAGGACACAGGGAATTTAAGGCAACTCTGCTTTCGGCTCAGTTTTTCTGTAAATTTAAAACTACTGCTAAAAGTAAACTCTTAACTAAAAAAAAAAAAAAACCTCATGGATTTAGATATATTTTATGTTTTCATCCACTGCAATTCTGAGTTACATTAAAGCTTAATTTGCCCATCTTAGGTCCTTGGGCTGCTGACCTTTCAACTGAACCTCAGTCCTTGCTCTTTTCGTCTGAGATGACAAGAGGTTCCAGGTACATTTCCTGCGCAAGACCTGGATCAACTTTTAATGTAGATAACACTGGTTTATTTCAATGGAAAATAATACCATCAAACTTATAATCTGTCCCCAAGGATTCTCAGTGCTACTGAGGTAGTCACTGATTCTAGACCTTTATAATCAATCTGAGCACTTTTCCCGTACCCACTTCAAGATAAAAAACCTTGAGAATTTCATCAAATTTGGGACAAAGAGATTCTTTTTAAAATTTTTAATAACAGTTTTCTTTCCTTTCAAACTGAGAATGCTGGCAAGAGCACAGAAGATAAAAGAAATAACTAACTTGTTTTATGTAACATTATAGCAGTTTCAGAATAACAATCTTTTAAAAATTGGAATCGTTTCTATTTTGCAGTATCTATTATCTATTCTAGAACTTTACATATTCAGTTTCTCAGACCAGAGAAAAGATACAATATTTACACATTTGTGACCTATTTATTTCACTTATGAGTATGTCCTCCAGGTATATCCATTTGAGAATAAATGACTCAGACTTATTCTTTATGGCAGAGTAATACTCTATTTTATAGAAAACCACATCCTCTTTATTAAGTCTAGAATTGACAGCCATTTGGATTGTTTTCAAGATTTAGCTATCACAAACTGAGCTGCTATAAACATGGGTGCACATTTGTCACTGTGATATGGATCTTTTAATTCTTTCATGTATATCAAGTAGAAGGGTCAAATGGGACCTCTAATCCTAGGTTTTTTTTTTTTTTTTTTTTTTTTTAGACAGGGTCTCACTTTGTAGTTCAGGCTGGCCCTGTGCTCAGCCTCAAACTCACATCACAGCAATCCTCCTGCCTTTGCCTCCTGAGTGCTGGGATTACAGGTGTGATTTACCACACCCAGCACTGTGGTATGTAGTACTGGCTGCTGCTGGGTGTGAGTCTCCACACCCAGTATTGTTATGTGGTTACTGGGGAATCAAACCTGGGCCCTTGTGCTTGCAAGACAGGCGCCGGAACCACTGAGCTAAATCCCCTGCCCTAATCCTAGTTTTTTGAAGACAGAATAACAACCACACTAACAAAAGTGTTCAAAATAGTTTCATTTTTTGGTATATGCCATATCCATTCCCCATTCCTAATTTCTTATCATTATACTAGCTACATTATTCAAACATATAGTCATTTTGTTCTATATTCTCTCCTCTCAATCTTCATTAGTTTTACTCCTAAAATTATACATATAATGCTCACCATCAGTCCTATGTCAATATGTATCTGTGTCCACTTGCTTTCTGTTTTTTATTTTTTATTTTTTATTTTTTTAGGTTTTTTTGAGACAGGGTCTCGCTTTGTGGTTCAGGCTGGCCCTGTGCTCAGCTTCCAACTCACCTCACAGCAATCCTCCTGCCTCTGCCTCCCAAGTGCTGGGATTACAGGCGTGAGCCACCACGCCCAGCACTGTGGTAAGTGGTACTGATTGCTGCTGGGCGTGAGTCTCCACGTCCAGTATGGTATGTGGTTACCAGGGATTGAACCCGGGTCCTTGCGCTTGCAAGACAGGCACTGGAACCACTGAGCTAACTCCCCAGCCCTGTGTCCACTTGCTTTCTGAGGCTTGTAATCTAATAAACTTTTCAGAAAGACCTTATAAAAGCAATAGTTCCCAAATTCTTGGAAGCTATCAGCAATGTGTCTGTACCTTTTATAAGGAATGCAAGCTCTTGGCATGTATCTTCTTTCTAGAGTATGCCTACTATAGTTACCCTATTTTCTTCTAAAATAAAGCATTTTCATTGAAAAGTTTGCTATAAAATTTATTTTGCTTAATATGTAAAATTTGAAACTGAAGCATAATTCATCTATATTCAAATAAATTGCATACCATTAGAAGTCAGCTTTCTAGCACAGTTTTGAGGAGTGTACTCAGTTCTACCACCTTCCAGATTCCCCTGGAAGCCCCATGGAAGTCAGCTTTTCTCCCAAGCCCTGGAAATCACATAGATGTTTTCTATTCTGATAAGTTTTGCTTTTTTTTCAGAATGTCATATACATGGAGTTCTTCTATCTATAGCCTTTGAATCATGCTTCTTTCACTAGGCACAGTATATTTGAGATTCATCTAGGTTACTGTAGACATCCATGCTCTGTTCCTTTAAAGTTTTTGTATTTATTGTAGCAAAAGCAACACACAAACATTTAATGTGTACTACTCAATATTGTTAACTTAGGTACAATGTTGTACGTTAATTAGATCTCTAGAATTTTTCATCTTGCATTCCTGCAATCTTATTCTGCACATCGGTTTGTCTTCCAGTTTTGATGATGAGTACATATCTGTGCGGGGATGAGCAGTGTCTCACTGTGGTTCGGATTTACATTTCTCTGATGCTTAGAGACACTGGGCATCTTACCATAGACCTTTGGCTATTTGTATGCCTTGTTCAAAGAAATAACCATTCAAGTCCTTTGTTCACTTTTCAATTGAGTTGTATTTTCATTGTTGAGTTGTAGGAAATCCTTGTATATTATAGAAATTAACTCTTTATATAATAAATAATTTGCAATATTTTCCCATCCTGGAAGTTGCCTTTTCACTTTGTTCCCTGTGATACGTAGAAATTTTTAGTACAATGTAGTCTCACTTGTCCTTTTTGCCTTTGTTGCCTGTCTTTTTGATATTATATCCATGAATTCATCATCAGAATCAATGTATAGAAAGGTTTTTCTGTTTTCTTCAAGGAGTTTTATAGTTTCCAATCTTACATTTAAATTTTTTATTTATTTTGAGTTGATTTTTGTGCATAACATAAATTAAAGGTCCAATTTCATTCTTTTGTATGTTGATATCTGGTTTTCCAAACATCAGTTTTTGGAGATGGAATACTGTTTCTCCATTTTGTAGTTCTGGCAAACTTATAAAAAAAATCAGTTGGCCACATTTGCATAGATTTATGTCTGGATTCTCTAATTTTGGTGGCCAGTATCATTCTGCTTTAATCACTGTAAATTTCTAATATATTTTAAAGATAGGAAGTGTGATGCCCCTAGTCTTTGTAAAAAATGTAAAATCATACATTTCAGCAGAACAGACAGGCCAATGGAAAAACAAGCATACAGACTCCAGTAAAGAAAATCTATTTTTGTAATGAATCTTATTTGAGTACTGTTTATTGCTGAATAGTATGTCACTGGATGGATACCACTTACTCTTTCAACAGGTGAAGACCATTTGGGTTTTTCTCAATTTTAAGTGATTATGAGTATAGCTTCTATCAATGTACATTTACAGGTTTTTGTGAGAACATGTATTTTTATTTCTTTGGGGAAACCAGCCAGACAAGGCCATATAGTAAATACAGGCACTCCTAATTAACAACTAAGTTCTGTTGCTGCCACTAGAGTCCTGAAGTGAACTGGTTGCTAAATGAGGGAATTGTACATAATACCTAATTACAATATTCAGAACAAAGAAGTAGTCAAAGCAAATTCTTAACCTGATAAATTTGCTTTTATTTACATAACTGATAACCGGCACTGAAATGTATAATATAACATGAAACTACACTGCAATCAGCAGACGTTACAGGACTGTATAAACAAAGGTGTACTGTGCAAAAAAAGACATTAGGCTCTATAAACAAGATGTACAGAACTGTACAAAAAAAGATGACTCAAAGTCTGAGTGGTAGGTTGTAAGTTGTATTAAAACAGATAGATTGTTAAAGAGGGAATATCTGCACAGGGTATGTTTAACTTTCTAAGATATTTATACGCTGTTTCTAAAGTGGCTGTACCATTCTGTATTGTCACCAATAGTGCATGAGAGGACCAGCTCCTCTGTATGTACAGCAGTATCGTCACTTTTATTTTTTAAGCAATTGTAACTAGTATGTTCAAGTATCTCACAGTGGCTTCAATTCCTATTTCCTATTGATGGAGGGTATATTTTCATGTGCCTCTATGCCACCAATATGTCTTCTCTGTTAAACGGTCTAGTCAGATCTTCCCTATAATCATTATCAGTATCATCTAAAACACTTCCTAGTCCACAGCAAGAAGTCAAATACATTTCAAGTAACAGAATTAATATATGTAATAGTCTTCTCAGTTTAGAAAACAAGCAAGGTTTATGTAATATTTAAATATTTTAAATCAATTCTCATTTACAAACAAAAATGATATAAAGTTCATCATTTTCACAAAATGACTTTATGAAGTGTGTTTTTGAGATAATAAATTTCACATTATAAATCAGCATGGAGAATTTACAGTTTTTAACAGAAAAAGAGGCCTCAGTATGAATATCATTCTTTGTTGTGACAAGGAGAACATTTTCCAATAGAATCTCATTTTGATACCACCATTGAGGCTATTGTACCAAATGTATTTTAAAAGTATAGTGGTGCTTAAAATAAAATATATGAAACAGAACTTCAGAAAAGTAGCATTGACATAAAAAATATATTTGTAAGAATCCCTGTATGTAGTCATATATATATATAAATATTTTATTGTTCTTTATTTATTGATAAAATTGGAATACAATTACAACTATAAATTGTATTAGTATAATTAGACAAGTCTCAGTTATAAAATGTTTTCTTAGCAATAAAGAAGGGTAAAGAATAATGTAAAATATTTAAAGAGAAACATGTTACTCAATTTTTACATTCTCTGACTATAGAGAAGTCTAGCTTGTAATACAATTTGGGAAGTTTATATTTCAACTGAGAATGTAGCATTTGGATCACAGAATGAGTGGACAATTTTCTCTGAGTGGTATTGAGTAGCTACAATCAAGCCACATGGGCTTCCCTGTTCCCTGCTCTGTGCTTTCTGAGGCAAGGACATTCAGAATGGGGATGGATGGCAGGAGAAGCAGACATACTGGAGCAGCACATCAGTTCAGACAGTCTTTGGTAAGCAATGTTTACTATCCCTGCTGACCAATTTCAACTCTGAGGATATAAATTACATGTATCTTAACTTTGCATTTAGATCATACATTAATAAAACAACTACAGGATATTACTGTACTGATATCACATCATTAAATGCAACATCAATATTAAGTTTAAAATCAAACTATTGTCCTAACTTGATGTTTCAAAGCAAGTAATAAGAAATCTTTAATTGGATTTATTATTTTAAAAGTTTTTATTTAATTGGTAAATTTGGCACAGATAGAATAGGTGATGTTATTATTCTTTACAGATATATTTTAATTTTAGATGAGATATCATATATATATATTAAACACAAATTAATTTAGACTTTCTACATTTCCTTTAATTAACCTCTGACTGAGGAAGTGTTATTATGTTTCAAAGGTTATAACAACACATTTAAAATGCAGAGTGATATCAAATTAATAAATTAAAACTCTGTGGCCAAAGCATTCTTTTTATTGCTAACATAAATTTGTTAATACAAGATGATTATAATTAACAAGTCTTTAGATGTGTTCTTAAATAGGATCTGGCTACGTAGCTTAAAATTCACAATTAAACATGTTGGTTCTGGAGAAGACCCCAGGTGGTCTGTAGTGTTAAACAGCAGATTAAAGTTGACACAACTAATTTCTTTAATCTTATTAGTAGGACAGCAGCTGTCAACTGTAACCATCTCTGTAAAGCCTTTTGAGACATAAACAAAATGCCTCAATATGTCAAAGGAAGAAGAGTATTTATCAATCACTATAGCTGATTAGTTTTCAAAGCAATTTTTTAAACTTTTATTATCTGCTGAGGAAGTTATTCACTTTTAGTAAAATTCAATCTAAAACTAGATATTCACAAGTATATTATAATAATACTACCTAGAAGTAAGGGACAATGGGTAGTATTCTAAATTTCATCCACACTGGCAATTACTGTTCTATCAAAATTTACTAAGAGCCTGAAGTAGCAGACACACAGGTGTCCCAACTCCATATCACCCACATTTATAACTTCTGGGAAGTGAATCCTTCGATAAACCTGTACTACATTTGCCAGCTGATCTATTTGGAATAGGATTAGGGTGTTTAAGTTATACAGAAATGCTGTGTTTCTTTTAAGACTTCACCACCAAATCTTCTCTGAACATAACAAACAGCTACAAGCAGTTGTTAGTTCAGCTTTCTCAGTTTCTACTAAGATTCATTCCTCACAAGCTAGGTGGAAGAAATGACTGATCCACAGACCACTTCCTAAACCTACACCAATATATCACCACGACACCTAAACTTCAAACCCAAGCCCAGTCAATCAACCCTCTCCACTACGTGGTAAGAGTTATACAAACAGAATAAAAATAAGTCTTCAGCATCTTAGGAATAACAGAACTTTTAGTTTAGAGACGGCAAGTTTTCATTTTCAGCAGATTCTCCACACTTAAGTTAGTAGAAAAAAAGAAAAGGTCAGCCAGCTCCAGCTTGTCAGATGAGCATTAAAGTCTAATTCCTTCATTCATATAAAATGATAATACAGGCTAACTCTGGAAAAAAATTGCTTTGAAAACTAAACAGCTATAGTGGTTGATAAATACTCTTCTTCCTTTGACATATTGAGGCATTTTGTTTATGTCTCAAAAGGCTTTACAGAGGATTGCAGACTCTTGCCCTGTATAGGCAATCTACAGACTCAGAGAAACTATGCCTCAAAATGAATAAAGAAGAGTTGGAGATTGCTGGATGCAGTAGTGTACGCCTGTAATCCCAGAACTTAGGAGGCTAATGAAGGAGGATCACTGAAAGTTCAAAGCCACCCGGGGCTACAAAGTGAGTTCAAGGCCAATCTGAATTACATAGAGACCATGTCACCCCCTCAAAAAATTTAAAAAAAAAAAAAAAAGAAAAGAAAAGAAAAAGAAAAAGAAGAAACAAAAAATCCCCATAAAACAAATACTAAGGGAATACTAAGGGCTAGGAATGTTGCTTAGGGCAAACACCCTGTTTTCAAATCTCAGTAACACACACACACACACACACACACACACACACACACACACACACACACAACTATACCCTAGGGAACTTGTGCAGTGACTTTGTTCTCACTTTTACTTTTAACCACAAGCATTCATTCATGCTTTCTTGATATGAGAGGATTTAGAAAAATAAGTATTTTCCAAAGCAATCTAGATTTATAAGCATCTTAACACTGTATTTAAAGGTATCAGGCCTATTGGTTAGAAGAGACAGAAATTCACTCAAAATGTCTGAAGTAAAAAGAGCCATGTATTGCAAGGCTACTGGGAACATTCACGTGAATCCAGGAGAAAGTGAACCGCCAGCCCCTGGGAGGGCAAGAACAATGTCCCCTCTGTGGACTGGGCCTGCTTTCACTTCCCTTCCTCTCTCATGGAGCAGTTCTGTCTTGTTTTTTTTTTTTCCCCCCAAATGGCCTCCTTTAAATCCTGCTAAACTTGGAATGCATGCAGACCTCTAATGGCCATCCCAGAAGTTACTATATGTGCTTTTGAAAGTTCAAATACACGTATGTACTTGAGAAAAAAATGACTTAAAGTTTGTGATTTCCTTATTGCAAGTTTCTGAGGAAGAGACTTGATTGGCCTGGTTTAACCTTTTGTGCTGGACTATAAATCCGATATTGCACGCTGGCCTATAAGTTGGTTTCTCTTGAGTTGATTGTCCTCTCTTGGCTTCTACTGAATATGGTTATTGAAGGAAGAACCACATGACCTAAAATGTAGCTTCTTAGGTGAGAGCACAGTGCCTAGAACGAGGAATATTCACAATGCACCCAAACACAAAACAGAAAGAAACAAAAGAAAGCGTGCTCCCAGTGCTTATGCAAGCTAAGAGGAGATGAAAGAGTAATAGGGAAGGATGCTCATCCTGACAACTGGGGGAGTCTGGATTGTGCTGTAAAATGCAGACAAAGCAATGATTTGAGAGCCTTTAAGAGAACAGACCCATGAGTCAAGAGATGGACATCGCAAATAAGCACACAGGTCAGGCATCTCAGGGAATGAACTTTATGGACTTTCAGCATGAAGCAAAACATCCCTCCTACCAAGAGTCTTGTGTGTGGGCCAGGGATTTAGCTCAGTTATTATGGTGCCTGCCCTTAAGCACAAAGTCCTGAGTTTAGTCCCTGGTACTCCCCCCAAAAAGTCTTGTGTGTAACACCAGGGTGTCCATCTGTTCTGTGAAGGTGACAGGCAGGCCACTACTAGTGATGTTCAGAGGTTAATATATGTCATTGTCCATGAGTGTAAGTTCTCTAAAGACAAGCTTCATTTCAGTCCACAAAGGCATATAACTGAATCCAAGAAGGAAATTTCCACTTTCTGTGAGCATTGGGACTGGAGCCCTAGATTATTTACAAGCTTCTGGAACACAACGGCATTATTTCTTTTCCAGTGTAAGATGAAATGTATCTGCCTCTTCACAGGCCCAAGAGACCACACAAGGTTTTGGGGACAAAATCAACAATAACAGGAGAATTATTCTGGACATTCTTTCTGTCATTTGGACAGAACAAAGAGTCCTTCAACAGGAACAGCATGGTTTTCTCAAGTTGCAGCCGCCCTGAGACAGGAGTCTTCCCAAGCCTCACTCATCAGTGAGTGGCCAGTGTGTGTAGCTGCTTGGAACGGGGAGAGTAGAGATGGTAATGTGTGTAGAACATCTGGCACAGTGCTGGGCACTGAGGATGTTCATGAATACCAGCTTCGATCTCATCAACTGGAAGACCACATAGCTCAGTGTTACAAACCAGATAAACAGCATCATGTTACAAATTTCAGTTTATTTTGAAGGATCTTTGATATCTTAGAAATTATCTTCCTAGTGATGACAGCTCTACTTCATGTCATTCTAAGTGTTTTTTTTAAACAATTATATTCAATGACTACTGCTTTACGCAGATAGTACTGATTTACTCCTGTCAGACAGAGGAATACATTGGAATGAAGTAAAAAGTATCTTTACTAATTTGTTTGATAGGAATAAACAGGTATCCTTTATAAAGGTCACAGCAGTAGAAACATAGTTTTATTCATAGACTAAAATTGATCAAAATTATACCTATTAGTTTGTTCTGGTTCTAAAGTTGTGATAAGGACAATGAGAAATACAGTTCTAGAATTATCTTTGGTGTTTTGAGTAAGTAGCAGTAATGTGTATATTATATACACATTTGCAAAAATCTAAAGGCAGCCCCCTACCAGCACCCATTGCCTAAACCTCAGGTAACAGAGGGTGAAAATCAAGAGAACCTCATTAGGCTGTGATGTGGTCACTGCAATGTACATATTTTTCACTTCTTCCTTTTGTACACTGGAGGAAGAACTTATCCATGTATTCAAACAATAATAAGATGGTATATGACTTACAAATGATGTATTTACAATGTCTCTGGTCTCAAATAGTTACAATCCGGCTGGAGAGCCTACAATACCATAGATGGAGAGACTGGCAAGACAGTACACACTACAATGCTAAACAGAGTCTTCTCTGACCTGTCTCATGATTTTTTTCAGTGATTAGATGAACAGACATATTTCTATGGAACTTCAGCGCTGGCACAAAAGTTAAAAGAAAAAGAAACTAAACTACGGGCCAACTCTCAATCAAAGGATCTTAAGTGAACGGGCTAAAATTTACCAGGATGAAGTTTAGATTTAGAATAAAAAAAGTCCAAATAAAATTAATAGGTTATAGCTTCTCAGATGCCAGAGAGACAAAAACAGGGATTGAAAGCTCAGTGATAGGCAGTGTAATAAGGGGTCAAAACAATGACTATAATAAAACTATTGGTGATAACTAAGTGCTGTCTTAATGAAGCAACTTAGTGATGACAAGTACTTTAAATCCTCATCACAGTCCTGTATTGCTCTAGTTATTTAATGGAGGCTCTGTTATAATACGTCATTTGGACCATGGTCACACAGCGAGGATGTGAAAAGCACACGTTTAAGCAGGCTCTGATTTATTTTCCATTATACCATGCTTTTGTTGTGCTTCCTACAGACAAGTCTACTACAAGAAGAAACACAGTAAGTGCCTCAAGAGAACAAACTTATAGAGCTGTACAATTAACTTCCTGGCTCCTGTGTTATACCAGAGTGTCTGTTAGGAATACTGAGTAGGGAAAGGTGACACAGGGAAGGCTCAGCCCAGGGGCCATTTCTGCTGAGCTGCTGTGGGAAGGACACAGCAGGTGTGCTGGGGAGCGCCTACTTTCACGCTGCTGCTCACTGGTTATAAAGCACAGGGTAGCCCTTATCCAGAGCAAACCCCCTCTCTTCTTACATCACATGGGGCATTATTTACACCCAAGGAAAATGGCAAGCCACCTTTCACTTTCAAACATTAAAAACCATGATAAGTAGCTGTTAGTAGTCTAAGTAGAAAAAGGGGCTAGCACATGTCATCCATTCCTCTGTATTCATTTTCTATAATCCAAGTGTAGAGTCAGAATAACATTAGTCTTCCCAAAAGAAGATGCATCATGGAATGAAAATTCCTTTGTTGCAGGGTGAGCTTTCTTGGCCTGGTAAATGATTTTACTGGAGGACATTTATTAAGAAGGTTGGCTTTGGATACTGTGTTCTAAGTCTTTCAATAACAACATGAAAGGACTAAGCAGCTGTCTGGGCTTTCTCTGCTTCTGGTAAAAGCAAAACAATCCAGTGAGGATTTGGAAATATTTTAGAAATTTAAGTTTCCAGAAGCTGTACAATTCTTCATTTCATATTTTAAAGAGTGCTAGGGGCATATGTTCATTCATAGGAAGTAATCTTGCAGTAATCACAGGACGAAGCAGGACCTCTAACTCCCAAGGCAAACAGTCAGGCAGAGTGGTGAGAAGATGGACAGGGAGTTGGTTTATCCATTCACACAGTGCTCAGAGCTGCATCAGCTTATGTCATAAGACTCACAGTGTCAACACTGGCACTGTTCTAAGGCATTAGCTTATGCTTCTCAAACCCTCTGCTATTTATCACTGAGGAAAATTAAATGATGAAGCATAGTCTCACCAATTTTCTTGGTAAGAGCCTGAAATGCCACAAGAGGCATGAAAGAGAGTGATCTAAGGTGGGGCTGGAGGGTGGGCATTTGTAGGGATGGGCAGGGGACTGGGTAGCAGAGAGTAAAGGAAGAATTCAGGGACTACAGGCAGCCCATGGCCAGGGCAGAGCTTTATGGAAAGAACAGTTAGAAGGAAAACAAAATTGTTTTAAAATTAATCTCCTGACTTGTGTCTACCAGCATCCTCTGATTCTACCTTACATTCTCAGTAGTTCTGGAATCCCTCTAATACTTTCCTGCTGAACCTGGAGCTTTTCACTTGCAGCTACCCTGGCTTTAGGGCTATCTACACCTTCCTTCACTCATATCTGCTTCATCAGGAGAACAAAGGAACTCAAATCAACTTTGGTTTTAAAGAGTTTGTACTTGGAAATACAGAGGTTCCTGTGTAATGACTGTTCAGACTTATGACTTGTCTTTTTTTGTACAATTCTATACATCCTGTTTATACAGTCTCAATGTCCTTTTTTGTGCAGTACATCTTGTTTATATAGCACTGTAATTTTTGTTGATTGTATAGTATAGTACAATCCTATTTTATGTTTTCTTATATATTACACTAATGCAAATGACTAATACAAATAAAAGCAAAATCATCAAATTGGAGTTCCCTTTGACATTTCTTTGTTCTGAATATTGTAATGTACATACTATATACAATTTCCCATTTAGTGACCACTTCAGTTAATGGCCTAGTTGCAGAAATAGAACTCGGTTGTCAAATGAGGAGCATTTGTATGTCTTCTCAAGTAGACCACACTGTCTTGAATCAAGAAAAAGTACTACATAAAAACTCTCACGCAATATTTCTAAAATAGTACAAAGTACTCTCACACGATTACTGCACTGATCCCCTCAGTGGCAATCTGAAGTGAGTATGATAATCTCTATTTTTCCAAGTGAGAAACACAATGACAGGAAAGTGCTTGCTCAAATTCTCCTTGTTAATAACAGACTAAGGTCAAACTGGAACCCAGGTTTGTAAGATTCCAAAATAAGTGCTATTTCTATTTTACCACAATATGTTTGAGGAAAAAAGATAAATGCTTGGATTTTTTTTTCTCCTATTGTAGCCTGTAGACAAGTAACACATTCCCTTTATTGTGCTAAACAGTAAAAATGTTTCTCAGTGGTATAAATTAACTTTTATCAAAACCTCTTGTTTCAGTTCTTCATATAAGAGTCTCCACAAAGTGCCAGAAATTGTGTATGCCCTACTTTGGAATAGAATACTTCTGAAATAACACTCTCTGCTATTATATCCCAGAAGGCTAGGGTTTGAAAGGTGACCCAAGAGGACAGAAAAGCAGAGATTAGGTCTGATTGCTGCATAGGATCCTTACGACAAAGAGCGTTTTACAGTTAGTGACCAAAGTGTAATTCAGTTACCAGCAATTTGGCTGGAGCTCCAGACTATGGCAGTCTTGGCTTCAGAATGCTCTTCCTGTGTGGGGTCTTTGCTAATGTGCTTGCCTCTTTATAAGCCAACAGCCAACTTTTTCTGCTACTACTATTCATTTGTCTTTAATTTCTGGAAGCAGAACTGCCGAGGAGTTCATCAATTTTTCTTGATTCAAAATTAGCACAGGTCATGCACTAAAGAGATTTCCTAATAAAGCATTTTAGGCTTCATTTTTTCCTTAATGGGAAGTGTAAACTTTTGTTATTCACCCCTGAATATTCCTAGTTTTCTTTGGTCCCCATATGGAAGCTATACAAGGCAGGAATGACTCACAAATGAAACGTGAAAGACAGATGAAAAAAACTATACTTACTTAGGAGGAATTCGTGAAACTGTGTTCACATTGGTGGCTGGGACTACCACTTGAAGGATGTGTTCAAGGGCTGTTAATCCACCAGCAACTTGAAATGCAATCTGATCTGCCACATTCTAGACAGAAATGTAAACAGAAGTTAGCCAAATTTCTGAGGCATAAAATTATAACCAAATGAAATATTTCGTTTTGCTATAAAACTCTGAGTTGGTTCAGTTACCCTCCAAATACCTGCTGAATGCTTACTCAGTGCAAGGAAATGCAGGTTAGTAGTGATGAAAATAGATGACATGTCGTCCTTTACTAACCTTAAAATTTAGAGAACAGGGCCACTTTCCAGTAATATGACCTTAAAATTCTTCAGGAGGATAATGGGGGAACTTATTATACTTTGGGGAAAGGGTGAGGACAGGCTTCTTTTGGTAAGTTAAGATTTTTAACACAGGTGAAGGAAAAGAAGGCAGAGGGAAAAGCCATTTTATATAGAATTTTTTTTTAACCATAGAAAGACCACATAATTTGATATTAATCCCAGCTTACAAAATAAACTGAATTCCACAAAGACTGTCTCTACTAGGATGATTTTACCCAGTAATGCGAGACAATCTAACAATCACTTTTTATCTTGACACCTCAGCTATTTAGTAACCATTTTAGAACCTGGCCTCTCATTATTTCTATACAATTTCCAAATTATGTATGATTCTTATAGGAAGGAACTTCTCCATGTTCTTTGCATTCTCTGGGTAAGGGGAAAAGAAGAGTATTTCCATGTTACACTACTTTGGTTTTTGAAAATAGGCGGAATTACCACATCATGTGTAATATAGAGTTCTATAGTTCACAAAGATCCAGCATGGCTGTGAACACTAAGGACTTCATTTTAAGACTTTCTTTTTGGTGGCTGGAGAGGGAAAGACATGATGTGAGTATCGACAGGTCCTGTCAAACATGTGTGCCCAATTCTCTTAATATTCTGAGCTCATCACAGGTCAGTCAATGGTCCCTGAACACACACGGGGTCTGCAGCATAACTAGGTATGTGTCATCCAATTGCTCCTCTTCTGTGCACAGTAACATACACATAGCTGGATTAACACTTTATGATTAAAAATTAATAACCTCACCATTAATGGAAAAATGTCTATTTGCAATATGAACTAACAATCAGAAAATTACAAGACATAGGTGGCTTGGTAATTTATTTAAAACTATAATACTGTTACTATTCTTTCTTCTTATAACAGTATAGCTAGAAAACAATGACCTTTGTATTATGTGCAGAGAAAAAAATGCATGTTTTATAATCCTACAGCTGAATGAGTTACAGCCAACTGAACATTGGAACAACTCCAAAATTAAAAAATAAAGCTCTGTGCCTGGCCATAGCTGCCTTGTAGCAACCCCATTCATTATTTCTTCCTTGTCCCTGAATATAAGGTTATCCTGACTTGTAAAATCATGAATTAATTTTGCCTTCAAGTCATTATGAATCGTATTTAGTATATCCTCCATCCACCTTTGCTTGCTCATTGTCTGTTTCCATCTACGTTGCTGCCTGAAGCACCATTTCACTCACTTTTCTTGCCATGTAATCTTCCTTTAGCAGTTGCTCCACTGCTACGTGTAATGACCACTTGTTTGGACTCTAGTTTGGTCTACTGTAGAATTTCATGTAGATACTGCCATATAGTATATACGAATATTTTCTGGACTTAGTCTGGTAGTAAATAGTTACTGCTGTTAGTTATCAGTGCAAGGCTTGAGGTATCATGGGAGCAACTAAGCCTAGAGAAAATGACAGCAGGATTCTGCATCAAGATGAGTTATTAAATAACTAACACACCTTCTTTTGTCTTATTCTCAAACAGGAATAATACATAAAATATGTAAGAATATTAAAAATAAAACATTTCTTTGAAACATGAAGGGAGAACCCACAGACTAGCACAGGGCAAGGGCCTAACTCCTAGCAGATTCCAAAGTCCATTGTCCTCTGACCTCTGCCCTCCCTGCACACTTCTCTGGCTTCACAGTCATGTACAGGAGCCAGACTGTCCATCCCACATCCGCTCCAGTCCTTGGCACCTGCCTCCAGCCTGTGTTGGCTGCTCCCACATCAGCTCGTCAGCTTGGTTTCTGTCTCTTACTCAAGGTATCACAGCAACCTCCTGATTAAATTCTTGGGTTCCAGGCTCACCCCAACTTGTTCACACTCTAAAGCACTATTTTCTAAACTCTAAGATAAAAGCGAGTGTTTAAAGTTTTATTCCATTATACAGCAATACTTTTGTGAAGTACAATACAAAATAAATACTGGACATGTAAGGGAAAGAAATATGCATACACAGGTGCTTAGATTTTAGAAGATTTGATACAACAAGGCAGAGAGTTAGAACCTACACTTGACTTGTGTGTTTATCTCGTGCTGTCCAGGAACCAGTTCGTGGCACTGGCCAGAGGACTCCATTTGTATAGCCTCTCTCCAGATGCTTGCAGATGCAATGAGGAAACAATCTCAAGAGGAAATGTGCTCCTGGCTGTTTGCTCACGATACTCTGACTCTTCCTCTCTGCCTACAGAATGAGGTCCAAGTATCCTTGAATGATTCTTGAGAATTGACTCTAACATGCTTGCAATGATCACATTCTTCCTATGACCATGTGCTCATGGCCACTGCGTTCTCTATTATGATTCTTCCATGTTTCCTCTGTCTCCCCACTGCACTCTGAGCTTGCTGAAGGCAGACTACAGCAAGGGTATGCACAGAGTAAAGCCCAGTCAATGGCTACTGAGTAACAGCTTGAGAAGGGAAATGGACAGAGACACTTTTACATGATTTTAACTGTGGAGACACACTCAATAATGCACCAGGTATGATCCCAGGGTAAGATCCTCAATTCTTTGCCTGACAGAACCGAGCACTTTGTGATCAATGAATGGGTTGGTTTTTCAAGTTGAAGTACAAGTTCCTTCTGAAAAAATGAAAGAAGGAGCTCAACTCTCCTCTCCTGCTCCACTGCAATGTAGTCATTCATTGTACACTGGCATCTCTGAACTCATGACCAAGCTATATGATCCCTCCAGCCCAGCAAACATGACCACTGCACCCCTACTGTTCCCATGGACAGCTCCAGAGTGGGAAGGCACTGGCTGTTGCCTCTCTCTAAACTGAATGTGGACAAGCCAATTTTGTGTGTCTGAGATGACGAGGAGGGGAAGTCATGTTGGCTCCATGTGAGCTACTTGGATGTTAAAATTAAGAGACAAACATCAGGAAACAACTTCTCAAGCATGTGCTACTGGACATTATGTGAAAATCAAAAAAGAAATACCATTTGCACAACAACCAGGCTGACTTAAGGACGTAGAAAGCCTCTAGTCACTCAATGTTTCCTAGTCACTTTCTAATGCCTGTCACTTGGTACTTCCTGGACACAGCTCTCCCTCCATTTCTGGACACCTAATGCCACAGTGGAATTGAATGTTCCGCAAACACGCTGCTTACACTTTTCCTCTCTTCCTCAATGTCCAGGGAAGAAACGCACTAAAAATGCTTAGCCATACATAGGCTAATCAAAATATTGAATATGGTGAATGTTTACATTTTTTAAAAATGTATTACACTGCCATTAACCTGCCTCACAACACTTCCCCTTGCTTTAAGTACACTTATCCTGTTGTTCATGTTACTTTCTAAAGCACCTCTGCAAGTCTTTATTGTGAGGTGTGATTAAAAAAAAATATGGTTAGTATTACTGACAACTGCCACCCAAATGGTGAGGTGGGCTCACAAAAACATGATGCTGTATCCTTATCCACGTTATTCACCAGATCTGGGGCTGTGTGATTTCTGCTGTTGCTCAAAATCAAAATGATCGGGAAAGGGAAATGTCTGAAATGATTCAGGACACTAACACAGCTGTAACAGCTCAACTAAAAACATTTTTTAAAGAGAGCTCCAGAACTGCTCCAGAAAGTGGCAAGAATGATGGGATGAGCATGTTCAAAAAGCAAGAGAGAGGGAGTATTTGAGGGAGAGCAAGGGCAGCATGTGTTTTCCTTAATGGAATTTTAAAGGTTTAAACATTCCCTGTATATTTCAAACATACCTCTTAATTATTCCCTGCACTCAATTGTTGGTTCTTAACTTGTAATGTTAAAATGCTACACTCCCCCTTTAATACCCAATCAAATATGGTGCTTCTTTTTGTAAGCCTTTCCCAACCCCCACAATAAAAGTCAAAGCTCTTTGTATAGTTTTTAAAAAACTATGGGTGGATGGATGGATACTTGGATGGATCTTTCTATCTGTCTATCTGTTATACTTTGGTACTGGGCAACATAGCTAGATATTTATGTATGGAAGTACATGGGTACGTATGTATATATGTATTTATTTATTTACAGAGTCTCACTAAGTTGCTAAATTGCCCAGGCTGGGCTCAAATTCATAATTCTCCGCCTCAGTCTCCTTGAATGCTAGGATTAGAGATGTATACCTCTACACTGGGCTCAAGATTTAACTACCTTTCTTTTGTGACCCTTATTTTTTTCTGCTTTTACTACAGTTACTTGTGTCCAAGTTTTAGACCATAAAGCCTCAGCCCTTCTATCTCTGTATTTACAATCAGGGTAGGAGTCAGGATGCACACACTGCAGGTGATGTGTCTGTTCAATGACTGAAAACATCTTGTTCTAGAAAGAAAACTTCTGAGGTTGATCCCCAGTACTCCCCAAAACAAGGTAAACTAAATGTATGTTTCTTTTTCCTTTTCCCCCAAACATTCTGCATTCATATAGATAAACCTGGAAAACACTTAAAGGAGCTTTATCATTCTTATTTGAGAAAGAATACTTCTGAAGATGAAGCGGACACCTTAATGGCTCTGCCTTCCTCTGCTCTCCCCCACTGTGCAACTGACAACTCACTAATAGGATTAGCAGCTCCATTCTAAATCACCCAGCTTAGCTACAGGCCAGGAAAAAAGACAGCCTCAATCTGAATTACATGGCCCTGGGAATCCATCCAGTTATTAACCGGAGTAACTGTTATTACTGCTCCCAATCAAAGGAGAGGCAGCTGCTAATCTTTGGTGGCCTGCAAAGGCTGGTGGCCTTTGTACTTGACTTCTCTATAGACAGTAATTATGTTCTTTGTGATTGAGGAAGAGGGCCTTCCTACCCTTTTAGACAGAGGTGGCAGATGGGGAAAACTGGCTGTATGTTCATTAGCAGGATAGGCTAGATTTCTTCTGAGCATCTGTGGCAACTTAAAACCTGTTTACAGATAATTCAAGAAGGTTTTGGCAAGTCCATAAATTTAGAACTCGGTCACCTAATTTATAGAGATGGGATCCTGAAGTGAAATGTTTTATGGCTGTTCTCTCCTCCATGGAAAAACTTTCCTGACACTTAAGAGATCTTCACTACGTTCATCTTTTAATGTTAGTTTAAGAGAAGGAAGCATTAATGAGCTGACATTCCTCCTGCTTTTCCTGCACATGCTTCCTGAGCCAACTCTGTTGGCTTCTGCTTATTCCAGTGAGCTACAGAAACAGCTATGCTCAGTTTTTTGGCTGTAGGCGCTAACACAGAAAGGGCTCAGGTTCGGGGGGACAAGAGTATCACAAGAGTGAAATTATAAACTTGTGGGAATGTAGTGCCCAAAGAAAGTGAGATTACAAATTACAGGCTGCAGGCTTAGGTAATATGGTAAGAGAGGCTGAGGGAGGCTGAGAGAGTTTTCCCAAGATCAGAGGAACAGTTCCTTTGTGATGCTGATTAGAACTGGGAGGCTTTGGGAGAATCTCCCAAAGGGCGCTGAACTCTACCACTTCTGAACCATTGGGACTAAGGCAGGAGGGAGCAGGTGAGGATGGCACAGTGACTGAAGGGAAGAAGCACAACACAAGACGAGTTCTTCCTCTAAGACAGGGGACCCAAGACACTATTCATTACTACGGTCCAATAAAACTCACAAAAAAATTACCTATTTTTAATCTTCCTTACCTCAGCTCTCCATAGCTGCCAGATAGCAGGCTGGTCCAGGACTCACTCCAGTGAGAAAAGACTTAAAAATGCAAGAAGATCACAAATTTGAGCCTAGCCTGAACAACATAACAACTTAGTGAGACTCTGCCTCCAGAGAAGAAATGAAAAGGGACAGAGGAATAGCTCAGTGGCACAGCACAGGGTTCAATCCCTAGTGTCACAATAAATACATACAATATAGTAATATAAATGCTAGAACGGCTGTACCAAGAGATGCCTGCACAGCAAGAAATGATTTCTTTGACTAATTCTTTAGAACACATGAATGTGTCCATATTGATGGACAGTTTTCTGAACTCTCATGTTATTATGTTAAAAGACAGAGCTCTTTTATAGTACTACTCTTCTCAACTTCTAGGTCCACCTGTTGGTTTAAAGCAGAACCTGAGGAATTTTACCATAAGTTTCCCTTTTTCGTGTCCCTGCATTTGAAGGGTCCTGAGTATTTTAAAAACTGGAGGCAAAATATGTTTGGAACCCTAAGACCATAGAGTTTGCTTTGGGAAAGCAGTTGGTATGGACAAGATCTAGTAACATGGATATACTCTTTTGGCTTCAGCAGCTCCCTGAGAGTTCAGGGGCCCTTTCTGGAGATGACCATGGAGGGAGAAGGGGTTTTGTATAATATCTGTACTTACCACCACCACAACACTTGAGTTTCTTTGCTGATCTATTTATTTAATTATAAAGTGGATCACACTGATTATTTACTTAAATGCAAGCTAGACTGAGTGTCTAACAGCTGGGATTATGTTTATATGGGCTCTAGCAAAAAGGAGTCATTCAATAAATATTTACTGAATGAAAGAATTAGAGCACAGTCTAATTTCTGGCTCTCTGACATCCAAAATTCCCTGAAGAAGAGAGAAAGTCTGTAAACACACAAAGAGAAAGGTAAGGCTTAGAAACATCCATGGGCTTGAGAAAACCACAGTAAGGGTCCAGGTCTGGTTCTTGTCTGTGGACAGGGAAGGCAGACCCTAGGCCTACCTGAAAGGGACAAGCCCATAAAGGAGAGGCCAGAGGATAAAGGTTGACTGCTGGGCTTTTACCCGCCATCTCGGCTTATACTGTACTGTATTTATCCTAGCTTCTTCTACGCTTAAGATATAGGGATGACTATAAACTTAAGGTGAGAACAGGAACTCCGTTTTACCTAAAGTGTCATCCTGGATAACTACTGAATGCAGTATCTTGAGAGTTTTGTGACAGGTCCTGTGTTGTGCTCTAACACCCTCATGATAATCCTATAAGGCAAGAATCAACATTCCTGTTATATGACTAACAGAACTAATGTTAGAGGAGTCAATTACTTGATCACATTTACACAATGAACAGTGACAGAGCTGGAGACTGTGTCGAGGTTTATCAGATTTTGTAATGTGTGAAGCAACTGTGCTGAGAGTACTGTGGGGACAGCTAGCGGAAGGTTGTAGGTATGAGTCTTTTAGCACACTTACAACGAAACAGTCCAAATTTGTAAATCCTTTTTCAACATTATTAGAATGCTTTAAATTTATTTTAAAATAATTTTACATAGCAGAAATTCCATTATGTCTTAATCTGGCTTTCCTTTATGTTAACATCTTACCTAAAGAAATACATTGCCATTATACTTTTAACCACATACTATAACCTTTATTTGCATTCTCCAAATTTTTCCACTGGTACGCTTTTCCTATTCCAGGATCAGATCTTTAAAATACTACACTGCATCCAGATCCATCCTCTTCTGAAGGCAAAGTCGCCTGAAAGGAGGGATGCTGAACTCTCTTCTATTAGCATTCTCCAGTAGCTTTTAAAAAAATTCTTGAAATAATCCAGACTCAAAAAATATAAAGGAATGTAAGTTTGATCATCACAAGTAAATAAAAAAGGAAATGAAAGAGCGAACAAGCTTCTAACGGACTGAAATATGAGGAGTTCTTCTAACTGGCGGGGCAACTCTTGAGACTGTCAGGAAACAGGAAGTGATATGCACACAGCAGGAGGAGGCAACCTTGAGGGAAGGCAGAATGTGGGCCGGGGTTAGAAGACACCCTACAAGGTCCACAGTTGTTTCCCTGCTGCCACGACTGGCCTTCCAGTTTCGATGTCTGTGGACTGGAGAGTGGCACTGCTTGCTGTAAAGTCTTCAGGGGAAGTCTTTTCTGCTGTTCTCATGACAAGATATTTATTGTAAGAATTTTTTTTTCCCAAGAAACAGCTGAGTTTAAAAAAAAGAGCCTTGTGATGTGGCACAAGCAAATCAGGCACAGCTGATTTTGTTTGGTTTTTTGGTGCTGGGACTGAACGCAGGAGCACGTGCTTGCCAGTCAGGTGTAGGGCCACTGAGCTACATCCCTGACCACAGATGATTTTATAAATGACCCTGCTGGGAAGTGCTGAGTTTTCCTGACTGAATCTAGAAATGAAAGGGAGGAAATGGCTAGTGATAGGCAATTCTAAATGGATTTTTCTGGAGCCTGCTCTTGGGTGTAGTCAACCCTCTTCTCTAGCATCAAAAAGGGTGTGTGAGAAAAACATAGAAGACAAAAACAGTATAAACTCTTACTTCTAAGACCATGTGATATAAAATGTGGACAGGACTATAACAAAATGACCAGACATTCAGATTCTGATAACTGCAAGTTACAGAGGTCAATCTCTATTTTGGTCATGGATAAAAACTGCTTAACAATGCTAAATTCCTATTAAAATGTTCCACATAGACAGAGAAACTGGAGAAACTGAAGACAACCCAGAGAATAGATTGAAGCAGTTTGGAACACTAACACTGCCTCCTGTGGAAAGGGACCTATCTCAGAAAATGTTGAGTGCTGTAGCTCAAATTCCTAGGGGAAGGTTGGCCACTGCGATGCTCCTCAAATATTATGCTAAAAAAGAATGTGAACACCAACATGTAACCAAACACAAGGACACATCATTGGCAGACGGATCATAACTGAGGACATCAATACAGTTAGGGACACTTTTTCTCCTTAAACTGATCATCAACTTGCAGCACAAAACCACAGAAATATAAGAAAGCAAGTCAACAAGTTACTTCTAAATATCGTTAGCTCTTCACTAATCTCATGATATGGAAGCAGAGAAAATTACAGGCAAAAAGCTAAGAAATCAGATGGTTAAAATGTTTGCAGAGCTCAAAGAAGAAACACATCAGTAATTTCATAAGATGTTTGGTGAGCTTAGAGAGGAGTTTATTAAGTGGAAACTGTATTTTACTAATAAAAGTTTCAATGAACTTAAAGAGAAACAAACAATAAACTAATTATGTTAAACAAGACAATGAAAGATATGAATGACCTGCTTGGCAAAAAATTAGAAATACCAGAAATACAAGACATGAAAAAGACAATAGAAAGCAGGGTTAGTATTTGACCAATGTGAGGGTACACTGTCAGAAATTGAAGACCAGGTGAATGAAGTGGATCATAAACTCAGTGATACCTAAAAATGACAAGATACCCCATAAGCTGGATCCAAAAAGTGTTATATGACTCCCAAAACAAAAACAAAACCATCAGAATTACAGAAATAAAAAAAATTAGAAGACAACTCAAAAGATACTAAAAAGAATCCACTAAAATCACAGCAGAAAACATCCCAAATCTAGGCAAAGAATTCAGTATTCTAGTACAAGAGGCATATTTAGAACCTCAAATAGCTATAATGAGAAAAGAAGTTGATCACAACGTATTATAACCAAAATTTCACAAACAAATGGAGAAAATACTAGAAGCTATTAGAGAAAAGTATCATATTTCTTATAAAGGCAAGTCTATTAAAATGACGTGTTTCCCCCAAAATCAGACCTGGTCAGAAAACAATCAGCCTTGAAACTATAGATCAAAAATGCCATCCTCAATCAATTTATCCTTGCTTTAACTGTCTTATAGTGTAGCTCCTGAGCAAGCCAACAGTGATGGCATTTAAGGCAAGGACAGGGTGACTAGATCTGGCGTCTGTGATCTTTAGTTCTCAAGGCTAACTGTTTTCTGGCTAGGTCTTATTTTCAGAGGAAGGGGATACAGCATTTCTTAGCACAAACCTTAAAGCCTAGGACAGCTTGGAGTGAAACTTTTCAATAAAACAATTTAGTCTTCAAAACTGACAGAAAAGTGAAGACTTTCCATGACAAAGAAATTCTAAAGAAATACATGGCAACTAAACATGGCACTGAAGAAAAAGCTCAAAGGGAACTTGGACAAAGACAGGGAGTCCATCAGCACTAAACTCATCCCCAAATGTATATATCTAAGTGGGAGAGTACCATAGTTAAATAAAAGGAAAACATAAAGGAATAAGCACTGAAAAAACAATATAATTATCAGTAAGCAACTTAGAATAACAACTCTCAATGTCAAAGATCTTAATTCCCCAATCAAAAGACACAAAGTAGCTTAGAGACCTAAATATTAAAAGAGAAACACTAAACATACTGCAAAAGAAGTTAAGCAAAACTCTTGAAGACATTGGTTTAGGGAAAGACTTCATGAACAAAACTTCTATAGCATGAGAACTGGCAGAGGAAATCAACAAATGGGTTCTCATCCTATTGAGAAGCTTCTGCACAGCAAAGGAAACCACAAGCACAACGAAAAGGCAACCAACAATATGGGAAGGAATCTCTAACAGCTGTTTCTCAGACAAAGGGCTACTATGTAGAATATATAAGGAGCTTAAAAAAATCAGCCCATCCAAATTTAAAGACCCAATTCAAAAATGGGCACATTGAATGAACAGACACTTTTCAGAGGAAGAAGTAACAGCAGCTAAGAAGCATATGAAGACATGCTCAACATTAATGGTCATTTGAGAGATGTAGATGAAAACAGCACCAAGATTTCATCTGATTTCACAAAGAATGGCTGCTATCTCAGAATTAGCCAACAACAAATGTTGGCAAGGCTGCAGAGAAAAAGGAACCCTTCTCCATTGCTGGTGGATGCATAGACTTGAACAACTACTGTGGAGATCAGTGTGGAGATTCCTCAAAACACTAGGATTAGAGGTGCCATTTGACCCTGCTATTCCTCTGCTAAGTATATACACAAAGGAATTAAAAGTCATATTATAATGACATATGTGCACGTGTGTTTATAGCAGCTCAGTTTATGATTGCTAAATCTTGGAAACAATCAAAATGTCCATCAACTGGAGATTGGATAAAGAAGATGTGGTTCTTTTATAGAATGGAGTATTACTCTGCCATAAAAATCATAAGATTGAGTCATTCATACTCAAATGGGTATACCTTCAGAACATCCTCATAAGTGAAATAATTAATTTACAGATGTGTAAATATCATATCTTCTTTGATATGAGAAAATAAAGATATAAATGAGCTCTAGAATATATACTACATATTGTGAAATAGAAAATATTTAAAAGGAAATGGGGTGTAGGGGTAAATAACAAGGAGGAAAATAATGTGACGGTTATTAAAAAAAAGAAAACACATCCTATGTATATATGGGGTGGGGCATTGTAGGGCAGGTAGGGGAAATGGGAAAAAAAGGAGAATTAAGTCATGTCATATCATATACTGGTAAAAATTCTCAATGCTGAATGTGACCATGATGTGTATACCAGTAAAAAATTCAATTAAAAAAACTATTTCAAAACCTCATATAGTGTTTTAATAAATTGGAAAATCTAGATGAATTGGAGAAATTCCTAGACACATATAAAACACCAAAATTGAACAAAGATGTAACAACTCTGAAGAGACCAGTAATAAGCAAAAAAACAGAGGCAGTAGAAACAGAATGGTAGATAGCTCAAAAACAGACATAAAGATTAATGAACAGAATTGCAAATTGAGAAATAACCCCAGGTACATTCAGCCATTTGATCACTGGCAACAAGACCAAAAACATGCTGGAGAAAAGATAGCCTCTTCAACAAATAGTGCTGGGAAAACTAGCTATCCACATGCAGAAGACTGAATCTATACCCATATACTTTTTTATCTTGTATTAAATTAAAATAAAAATTTAAAAAATTGAATGAAAGACCTAGGTACTAAAGCAGAAACACTGAATCTGCTGGAAGATAAACTAATACCAATGATGGCAAACCCTTAGGAGACACGTGCCCAAACTACAACCCATAACCCACTTATCTACTGTAGTGTCAACACTGCAGTTAAACCTGCATACGGAGGTTTTTGTTTAGAGGAAACAACTTATATATTAACATCTTTTTTTTAAAAAGAAAAACAAATAACACATGTGCCATAGGTTTGTCACTACTGGTGTAATACTCTTGAAGACACAGGCATAGGCAAGGATTTTTCTGAACAGAACTGCATAAGAAAAAACATCAAGAATAAATAAATGGAATTATATAAAATTAAAGAGCTTCTGTACAGCAAAGGAAACAATCCACAGAATGAAGTGATAACCTACAAAATATGGAAAAAGATTATCAGCTACCCTTCAAACAGAGAACTATTACTTAAAATATACAAAGAACTAAAAAAATTTAGACCTTCCCCAATAAAAAAATGAGCAACTGAAATAAAAAGACACTTGTCAGAGGTAGTACAAATGCAGTAAGTATATGGAAAAATGTTTAGAATTGTTGGCACTAGAGAAATGTAAATTAAAACAACACTGAGATTCTATTTTACTACACAAAAAAATGGCTATCATCACAAATTCAAAAAAAAATGCTGGTAAGTCTCCAAGGAAAAAAGGGGTTCTCCTACATTGTCATTGGTCATGTAAACTCAGTACAATCACCATGGATATCGGTATAGAGATTCCTCAAATAAGTAAAAATAGAAATTTTATTTGACCCAGCTATGCCTTTTCTATATATTTTCCTAAAAGAGTTAAAATGTCATATTACACAATGATGCATGCATATCCATGTTTATAGCAGCACAAATCTCAACATCTACTTCTTGAAACTGGCCTATACATGCACACATAGATGAATGAGAAAAAAAAAAAAAGTGTTACTTTTACATAAGGGAGTACTATTCAGCCATAAAGAAACATAAATTTGAGTCATGTGTAAAAAAAATGGATGAATCTTGAGACTATAATGTGCAAAAGTTAAATAGCCATGGTTTATCTTAGTGTCAGAAACCCAAAGAATAAATAATTTAAAGAGCAAAATAAAAGACAGATGATAGAAACAGGAAGGTAGACCTTTTGCAGGTGGGAAGCGGTTTAGAGATGAAGGAAGGGGGCAGGAAAAAGAGGGGAAAAGAAAATAAAAAGAACTAAAATGCAACAGCTACATATAGCAACTCCCTGTGATGAATGTATTCATTATGTACTTTTTCTAAAATACACATTCTTTCCTCTTGATTTTGCTAATGCTAATACGAGCAAGTGTTTACACAATGCAGAAGTCATTAAGCCTGAAAAGTTAATATTGTCCTCCTGTTGTGGATGCAGCTCAGCAGTGCTGTGCCTGCATGGCAAGCACAAGGTCCTGAGTTTAATCCACAGTATTGAAAGAAAAGAAAAGAAAAGAAAAAGAATATATATATATATATATATATATATATATGTGTGTGTGTGGTGAGCCACATATACATACATATGTTGTATGTATACATACATATACATACATATACATATATACATATGTACATGTATGTATACATGTATGTATATACATATATACACACGTATATATACATACATACATACATACATACATATACATACATACATACATATACATACATATATTGTATGCCCTACAATACAATATGTGGTGAGCCACCACACCTGGCACCTTGCCACACCTGGCAAGTTATTCTTGCCCTACTGAATTCTATCACTACAGCTATTGCATGGTCTGCCTTTCAGCTAGTGAGAATAAGACCTTAACTAACAGTGAACTAAAATGTTGAAAAGTCTGCTTACTTAAGGCAAAAACAACTCAGGAGAGTCATTAAGCCTGGAGAACATGGGGCCATTATAGAATCTTATTCCTTCAGAAAAGACAAATATAAATCCATTTTTTCATTACAAGGAAGACTCTGAAATTCATTGGAAGAGAAATTTGATGATCAATCTGTATTCACCCTATCCTTTTATTTTGAAGTCTGGAATAGACTTTTGCTTTAAGTCAGAAAAAAGTTCTTATTTCCAAAATATGCAGAAATATATTAGTGGGGAAACGAGAGATGATGCCAGAGCCCTGGAGAGGGAATGGATTTTGCAGTGGACCCAATATGCAAAGACAGAGTTCCAATCTCATTCCAGAGCAATAGAGAGCTACCTAAAGATTTTAAAGCAGAGATCAACATACCTTGTTTTCAAGGCATATATCTGAGAGGATTCAAACAATAAGCAAAAAACCCATAGAGAAGATAATGGTATTTCATCTGAAAGGTAATTAGGGTCCTAATACCAACAATAATTCAAAGAGGAAACAGGTTGGATAAAAGGTATATTAATAAGTAAAAGGATTGACTATTGAATTAAGAAAGGGGAGAGAGACAGTTTATGGAAGATCTCACTTTTTTTTTTAGGTTTTTTGAGATAGGGTCTCACTTTGTGGTTCAGGCTGGCCCCGAGCTCAGCCTCAAACTCACATCACAGCAATCCTCCTGCCTCTGCCTCCCGAGTGCTGGGATTACAGGCGTGAGCCACCACACCTGGCACTGTGGTATGTGGTACTTACTGGTTGCTGCTGGGCATGAGTCTCCATGCCCAGTATTGTAATGTGGTTACCGGGGATTGAACCTGGGCCCTGCGCTTGCAAGACAGGCACCGAACCACTGAGCTAAATCTCCGGCCCCAAGATCTTACTTTTTAAAATCAAACATTTTTACATATAGTATAAGACAATTGGTCTGGTATAGGAATTGAATGTGCCTTAAGATCAGTTAGATAAGGATGGTATAAAAAGAACCTAGTGATTTTCTAGGTGGTATCTAAGTGCCAAGTGAGCTATGGGGTGGTTATGGAATCCAGAGCAGACCCAGAGAGGGAGAAGCCTAACACCTCATTCTTACAGTGCAAGTGAAAAAAAATTCTAAGAACTATTTCATTTTAATAGGTAAGCTTAGTAGGTAAGAACAGTGGCTAATTTGGACATACAATACTGCATTTGTCATTAATTAGATATTAGCAATATTAATTCCTTGAAAAAATGGAGTAAAATATGAAAGAGAGGAAAGAAAAAACAAAAGAGACGCTACTTTTTCCAGAAAAGGTGATTTTTCTTTTTTCTTTTTGGTACCAGGGATTGAACTTGTGTTTGCATGGTAGGCGCTGGAACCACTGAGCTGGTTCTCTTAGAGAGCAGGAGGGCTATAGCAGCAACCACTACCAATTATACCAAAGCACAGAACACCTGTAATGGCTTGAGGAGAAGGCTGGAACTTAAAAACGACTTTTTGTGTGGCTGGGTGCTTCTGTTTGCCAAGCCTTGGTGACACATAAATGCAGAGGTGGTGCCTATGTGAACTGTGCTCACTACCAGCTGATCGTAGAGCTGAGTCTCAGAAAGTGCACTTTGTGAAGTCAGTCTATGTCTGAACATCATCATCATATCTCAGATGGCCTGTGAGTGGCACTGCCGCACAGCTAGTCAACTGAAGACAAGTAGTCATACTGTCTCTTTTTAAAAAATTATGAAATAGGTACATTTTATATACATATCATGATGACTCTCAACACTGACAATTTGTACCAGTATATGGCATGACTTGATTCTCATTTTTTTCCCATTCCCCTACCTACCCTAAAACTCCCTACACGCATATATAAAAGCTTTGTTTCCATTATTTTTATTACCCTCACAATTTTTTCTTTGTCCTCCCTTTTTTTAAAGAGTAAAACAAATTCACAGTAAGAGAAACTCCTATTTCAAGGTAAACTGGAAAGTTAAAGCTGCTATAATTTTCTGTACAGGCTTATACATATATATAGCTTAAACAGATTTACATGAAGACATGAATACAAATCAGACATTTACTTACATATTACAAGTTATACCTTAACAAATTTCACTTGCTATTTTATCCATAAAGTGTGATTTTTCTTGGCTATTTAGACTTCCTTTCCCAGATTTTGGGGAAGAATCTGTTCTTTATAACCCTAAAAGCCAACAAGCCTGGCACTGAGGAGGTTCTTAATTATTTGCTGAATTAACAAGTGAGGACTTTGTACTAATAAAACACCTCCATGTCTACAATAAAATAAATCAGAAGACTGTAGTTCCTAAATACAATCAATGCCAAAATGCACATATTACTCAGGAGAGTAATTTTATACAGATTACTCTGCCCAATAAACATGATACTAGAATTTCAAACTGTAATGTACAAGCTATATGTATAAAGCATTTGTGTTTCAAAAATAGCACTTTTAAAAGGTAGATGTACAAGTAGAGCTTCCTGATGCTGTTGTGTCCAGTGTGTACTTGTAGGCTTTGTGCGACATCACATTCACATTTTTACTCCTCCAGCTCTGGGGCGGTGGAGTGGTTGGTGGGAACAGCTCTCACAGTTGGTAGTAACCTTTGGGGAGCACTATCCCTTCTTTTTGCTCTTCTAGTCTGTCTAATAATTTTTATAATTAAATCTCTATTTTAAAATATGTTCCTTTCTGAAATATCAGGTCACTGTTTTCCTGAGGGTGTACTGTTCAAAATACTAATTAGTCCATGTGCTCTTACTTTAGTTCTTTTTGTCTTGTATTTTCATTAAGTCAATAAATATTCATCAAGCAAGCACTATGTTCCTAGGTGTCAGAAACAGAAGAGACAGACACAGTTCCTTCATGGAGTTCACAGTCTTACATTCTAGTGTTGTTTAATTCATTATTATTCATGAATTATATAAGGAATTGAAGCTCAGTGAAAGTAAGATCATAGGGTACTATTCAATTCTGTAATAAGAATGCTTTATCAGAAAAGATCTCTAAAATATAATTTACTGCTTTAAGTTAACCAAACTATGAAAAGTAATATTTATTAGTTAGTAAATCGAAGTAATGAGTTGGCCCTGTATGGCTGTACTTCAGTAATCTACTACGTTTCTGATGTTACAATAAGGCGTAACCATGTATGTGTTAAGTATCACAAAAACACACACATTATGTACTTTATACCAAGTATATACAAAGGTTATGATCTCAGAGAAGCTGTAGGGACTGGACACGGATTTATCTATGCCTTATTTTAGATAAGAAATCTGTTAAATTTGTTTCCATAGCACTTGATACAACAGACAAGTCCAGAAGTCCTCTATCAAAGGGACTGAGCAATCCTATCACAATCTATCCCCAGACACCAGCTACCAATTTGTTAATCTGATCTTGACTATAAGGCTGTTAATGCATTATTCATAAGTGAATGATCTACTTTATTGTTTGTGAACAGACAATATAATTCAGGGAACATTTTGTGCAAGCAAGAATTTAATGTAAATTACACAGATAAAAAATTATGTTTCCAATAAATGATTTATATAACATTCCTATTCATCAAAATAGACTATCAGGGCTGGGGATTTAGCTCAGTGGTTCCAGTGCCTGCCTCACAAGCACAAAGTCCCAAGTTCTATCCTCAGAACTAAAAAAAAAAAATGGCAGTATACAACACTGTTAGTCATTTACATGTACTTTATACGCTGAAAAACCCAAAATGCACTGTGATTAACTTTATTTTTCTTATAATTGTCTAAATCAACAGTGAAAAGTAAGTCAAACAAGGTCAAGAAGTATGAGAAAAATACACTGAATTCAAACTATAAAAAAGAGAAGGCTTACTCCCTCCAGTTTATTGTAATTTGAATTTGGTGGCGAGAAAGCTTATTAACCACTGTAGAATGACTGATTCAAAGATTTTTGATAATAGTTCTGTTAATAAAGTGGTAGCTTACCATCAAGCAATATATTAATTTTTAAGTTTTGAAGGAGAAAGCATAAAATAACACAGAAAATACTAAATCCAGAGCTCATTCATATAGTCAGATATGAATTTCTAGATGGATAGTGAAAACACATATACATATGCAAAATGTGAATGTAAGATTTTCATATTAAGGGAAAGAGTCAGATATTTCAATATTGGTGTAAATGTTAACAAAATGTGGGAGCAGGAGTGCAGGGAACTGCATGAACAGCTGGCTCATAATCAGCAAGTTTGGTACTTGCCCTAAAAGAGGTTCAAGTATTTTAGCATTCAGAACACAGTGTGCAGTCATTCCTCCTGAGAGATCATTTTAGTTAATTACTAGGCATTTATTGATTCTCCTAAGAAAAAGAATAAACATATCTAAGTGATTATTTACATATATAAGCAATTATTATTGATACCTATTGTATAGTTTTTATAACTTTTTTATTGATGCATTACATATATATATCATGATTGTACTCCACAATGAGAATTTGTACCAGTATATGACACAACTTAATTCTCATTTTTTCCCATAGCCCTACCCACCCTACCACCCCCCATATACATAAACTTTGTTTCCTTTCTTTTTTGTTATAATCTCATTATTTTTCCCCTTCACCCTATTTCACTTTGAGTATTTTCTATTTTACAATATATATCATACAATTCTAGAACTCATTTACATCATTATTTTCCCATACCAGAGAAAAGATGTGATATGTACCTATCTGTGACCTATTTATTTCACTTATGAGGATATCCTCAAGGGATGTCCATTTAAGTATAAATGATTCAAACTTATCATTTTTTATGGCAGAGTAATACTCCATTCTGTAGAAGAACCACAGCTTTTTTATCCAGTCTCCAGTTGATGGACAGTTGGGTTGTTTCCAAGATTTAGCAATCACAAACTGAGCTTCTATAAACATGGGTGCACATATATCAAGATACTTTTCAGAGGAAGAAGTAAGAGCAGCTAAGAAGTATATGAAGAAATGCTCAACATCATTAGTCATTTGAGAGATGCAGATGAAAACAACACTGAGATTTCATTTCATTCCACAAAGAATGGCTGCCATTTCAGAATTACCCAGCAACAAATGTTGGCGAGCCTGTGGAGAAGAAGGAACCCTTCTCCACTGTTGGTGGGATTGTAGACTCATACAACCCCTGTGGAGATCAGTTTGGAGATTCCTCAAAAAGCTAGGATTGGAGGTCCCATTTGACCTGGCCATCGCTCTGCTAGGTATATACACAAATGTATTTTTATAACTTTTAAAATAGAAAATAAGCAAGTTCAGCTTAGAAAAGTTCATTTTGTACTTTCTGGGATGTTTAAAACAGGTATAGTCTCTAGAGGTTTTCTTTTCTTTTTTAAACCATTCATGTAATGACTTACTAATACATAAGAGTATATACATGAAATAAAATAAAAAGTTTGACTCAATTTTGAAGGTTCCTGTGAACGAACATAAATACTAAGTACAGGTTTACATACAGGGAAGCTCTCTAAGTGACTGGACCATGCAGATAAACTGCTACAGACCCTTTAAGTTGTGGAGATGAATTTTTTTTTTTTTGAGACAGTATCTTGCTTTCTAGTTCAGTCTAGAGCTCACTATATATCCCAGGCAAGCCTCCCAGCAACCCTCCTGCCTCTGCCGCCTGAGTGCTGGGATTACAGCTTTGAGCCACTATGCCTGGCAGATCCTTTAAGTTGTAAAAAATTAATCATAATTACTGGACACACTAATACTGGCTAACTGTCAGAAATAAAGTTGGATTCTCTACATATGTACTTAGAAAATATAGAATGCCTTGTTAGAGTGCTTATTTTAATTAACCACTACTAGAATATAACCCTGTTAATTATGTCAATGGTAGATAACTATACCTGTTAAACTCTTACTTTGCTACATGTTCTGTAAGTCTTCGTGATACTTCAATTATATATATATATATATATATATATATATATATATATATATATATATATCCTCTTTGTATTTTATTAGACAGGACTACTGTGCTTTTTTTCAAATAAAAAGTTTTTAGTTCCTGCAGAGCAAAGGAAACAACTGTAAGAATGAGGACACAACTTGTAGAATGGAAAAATGTCTTGGGTATTTATTTCTTGGAATGAAAACTAATATGTAGAATATATAAATAATTAGATCCCCACATTAAAAGATCCAATCCAAAAAATGCATAACTGAAATGAACAGACCTCAGAGGAAGTACAAATGACCAGTAAAGACATGAAAAATGTTTAAAGTTGCTGACCATTAGAGAAATGCAAATTGAAACTACACAGATTCAATCTTACTGGAGAAAGAATGGCTAGCAAGAAGAAATCAGATAACAAATGCTGGCAAAGCTTCAGGAGAAAAGAAACCTTGCTCATTATTGTTGGCAGTATATGCTATAGTGGACAATCATGTAGAAATCAGTATGAAGATTCTTCAAAAACTAAAACGAGGAATTTCATTTGACTCCATTCTTCCCTTGCTAGGTACAATATTGTCCCTGAAAGAGTTAAAAAGTATGCCCATATCCATGTTGACAACAACACGAGTCACAATAGTTAAATCTTAGAAGCAGCTCACATGTCCACCAATAGGTAAATGAATAACAACGATGTGGTACTGATACACAATGAAGTACTATTCTGCCATAAAGAAAGATAAATAAGGTATTTCTAGGAAAATGGATATACTTTTTCATCTTTGAAAGATGAACCTTGAGACCATGATATTAAGTGAAGTAAATGAGGTACACAAGCTTAAATATTACATGCTTTCTCTATGAGAAATTAAAAATACAAATAACAACATAATAAGTAGATAATATAAATAATAGATAATTGAAAATATGGAGAAAGAGCCTTCCAAAAGGGAAGGGGACCAAGAGATGTAAAGAGGATACAGGGAGCAAAGGGGGAGGGGATGAAAAAATATTAAGATGTGTTACGTACATGTATGAACTTCCCACAAGGAAAACAATCATTAAATAATATAAACATGTACTAATAAAAAGTTAAAAATCAAAAAAAAGGTTTTTAAAAACATTTTCAACTCTGGGATATTTTTTTCATTTCTACCATATCTTTTCTCTCAGCAATTTTTCTTGCTAAACTATATCTTTTAGTGATAGCCTGTGTTACTCAGATTTCTCTTTGAATATATAAAAATGCCCTTCTTTTGTATCTATTTTTGAATAATCTTTCAATAAAAATAACAGTCTGGTGACAGCTGTGCATTCTGAACCTACTGCCCTCTTGCTTTCTGGCACTTTTTAATGCTAGCAAAAACTCCGCTACTTAACTGTACTTTGGTATCTGTCTGTACAGTTTCACTGTGTCATGAGTTCCTGCTTTGCTCCTTTGAAAATGTGCAGGGGCTCCATGTCCATGTCCAGTCTCCACTTCCCGTCCACTCAGGCCTGCTGGAGCCTCAAATCCCTCCCGCCCATCTGTTCACAGGTTCAGTTTTTCATGGTGCGTTTGGATATACTTCTTGGTACTATCTCCCAAGCTATTCAACTAATTCTCTTCTTCTGGTCTAGATTTTATCCTGTTCCTTTATTTTTATTCATAGGTTTTAGTTCTTTTCATGTTTTTCTGTAACTATTTCTTCTCAAATATATGACTTCATTGATCTCTGAACATATGAAACAGATTTCTTTAAAAACCTTTTTTTTTTTTTTTTTTGAGACAGGGTCTCGCTTTTGTGGTTCAGGCTAGCCCTGAGCTCAGCCTCAAACTCACATCACAGCAATCCTCCTGCCTCTGCCTCCCAAGTGCTAGGATTATAGGCATGAGCCACCACACCTGGCACTGTTGTATGTGGTACTGGTTGCTGCTGGGCGTGAGTCTCCACACCCAGTATGGTATGTGATTACCGGGGATCGAACCAGGCCTTTGCGCTTGCAAGACAGGCACTAAATCCTCAGCCTTAAAAACCTTTTTTAAAGCTAGACATGGTGGTACACATTTGTAATCCTAACACTTTGGGAGGCTAAAGTAGAATTACACATTTGAGCCCAACCAGGGCAATGTAGTGATTTATCAGGTACTTGTCTCAGAAAAACAGTAACAACAACAACAAAAACCAAAAACACCAAACCAAATCAAACCAAACCAAACCAACTACCAGTAAATACAAAATAATAACAAAAAGAAAGGACTAGGGATGACAGTGTGAAGAGCCCGCATCCAATTCTCATGGGGCATGAGACAGGGGATGTATTTTTAGATCTGTAAAACTAATTCTTTTTGTTACCAATTCTAGTCTCATTTTAAAAAAAAATTTTATGGGCCGGGGATTTAGCTCAGTGGTTCTGGCACCTGTCTTGCAAGTGCAAGGGCCTGGGTTCAATCCCCGCTAACCACATACAACACTGGGAGTGGAGACTCACATCCAGCAGCAACCAGTACCATATACCACAGTACTGCACGTGGTGGCTCATGCCTGTAATCCCAGCACTCAGAAGGCAGAGGCAGGAGGATTGCTGTGATGTGAGTTTGAGGCTGAGCTCAGGGCCAGCCTGAACTACAAAGTGAGACCCTGCCTCAAAAAAAAAAAAAAATTTTTTTTTTACAACCCTTTCCTAATAGGCACATTTGGAGTGGCAGTGTCATTTCATTCTTTTCTCTCCCTAAATTCACTTATTCAGCAATGTTACAGTTGCCTTCCCTGGCCACTCAGAGATCTGGGTCACACAAATAGTGGCGCAGAACCTGAAGCTCCAACAACTTTACTATGGTGGTGCTGAATATTTAGTTGCTGAATGGCCAGGCAGCTTTGGTCAAATCTGGGCTGGGAAGCTGTGTGCTCTTTCTTCCTAGACCTGAAGCCTCCTCTGAGCTGTGTGGTGAGCGGTGCTGAGCAGTTATATTCAGTCTCCTTTCCAGAGTGGGACACTCAGACCCATTTTATCCACAAAAGTCAAAAGTTACTCATGTTTGCCTCAGAAACAGGAACTCAATGCAATTACGGCCCCTGCCATTTTTACTATCTTATGTCTCTACATATTATTTTTCTGCTCTACAGAAAACCCAATTTTTGTTGACCTATGTTCTCTTCATTTTAAAATTTTAAAAAAATTTTATGCATTTGAGGTAGAAGTGATGTAAGAGTACATAAACAATCTTTGCTAACACAACCTAAGATGTTTCCCAACTACTATCTGGAAGCCCTGACACTCCTGCTGGCTCTCATCACTCTTTGCTCTTGGATTTTTCCCATCACCCTAACATTTGCTTGTCCTTTGTGGGTCTTCTTCCTTCCAATAGGAGATAACAAACCTTTCTAACAACCTAACAGTTTACCCTCAGCATCACTTGAGCAGCATATTTGTTTACATACTGACTATCCTGAGTGTTGCTTGGACAGTTGTCATTTCAACCAGTCAATTCTTGTACTGAATACATTTGATAAAATTGTCATTTTTATATTTCCTGTTATATCATTTTATAAAAATCAATAGAAAATGTAATTTTCTGTGTTTAAATAAATGAACTAATAAGTGATTAAAAGATGACTAAGTCTTTCATGAATAAGTCTTTTTTCAGGCCAAGAGGCAAAAATCAAGAATATTGTATAACACTAACCATCTGTAAAGTAGGAATCATTCTTAGTTTGTGGGACACTGAGAAACAGGCTGTGGGCCAGATTTGGTGCAAAGGCTATACTGTGCTATCATAGCCATAAGTAATAATATTTATCAGATTCTTCTCTCCTGTTCTCCCCTTTCTTCACTCTAGAGATTCATGTTCATTTCTGTTGATAATGTGATCATAAATTTTTGGTTCTGGCCCTTTTGCTAAGTCCTAGATCTTAGATTTTTCTTCTTTAGTGGTACTGGAGATTGAACCTAGGGCCATTATACTGAGCGATATCCAGACCTTTTAATTTTTATTTTAAGACAGGGTCTTGCTAAGTTACTAAGTTGCACACGGTGGGCTGGAACTCACATTTGTACAGCCTTCTACTTACTACATTGCAGCCACTTGAATGACAAAGCCCCACACTATCTCAGAAGCTCTGCGTGAAAGACTCTCTTAAAAACTTCCTACTTATATTCCCCAAGTCTTTGGTTCACTGTAACATGAACATCTCCTCTGGTACCTATTATTGGATTGCATGCTCTTATAACAGCCTGTACTTAATTCTGACCCTCTCATGGGACTGTGACCATAGCCCATACTTATTAAGTGTAGACAATCTCTACTTCTATGAAAGTTATGTCCCACTTGATGCAGATGGTCATCAAAACAGTTCTAAACAGTGATGAGAAGATCTCTTGAGAAGACAGTGCTGGAGTAGAGCCTGAAGGAGGCAGGGCCAGCTTCAGGCAGGAAAGGTAAGCAAGGGCTTCGGACAAATTGGAGCAAGAGTAGAACCTATGAGACTGGAGCACAGAGAATGGACAAGAAATACAGAGAGAGAGAGAGAGAGAGAGAGAGAGAGAGAGAGAGAGAGAGAGAGGAGGTCAGCGTCATAAAGAACAGGGCAAATCCAAAGTATCCTGAGCCACTGAAAGCGCATTACTTTTACTCTGAATACACTGAGGAGGCACTAGAGTAAGGAGAGAGGTGTTATGGCTTTGGATCACTCTGTCTCGTATACAGACAGCAGACTGCAATATCCAGGATGGAAGCACGGAGATGTGTCAGTGCATAGCACACTAACTATGTTGTCTTCTTTACTTCACCAAAGTCAGATCTGAGACTGCAATGTCTTATGGGAAGAGTCTGACAGTTCAGACATTCACATTTGCTGAAAGAACAGTCTGCTTCCTAAGAACCTATTCTGACATGATTTTCAGGTCTAAATACAACATAGTACAGAGTAAAGATAGTTACACTTTGTAGTGGAGGATAAAAAAATACTTCCAAAGCAAAAGGCAGCATATATTACAACAAAGTCTCCATCCACCAACTAAATTATCTACATGCCATATACCTTTCCTGTATTTTTCATTACCCACATAAATCTTGCTCTTAATTTACTTTTTGGTCATATCCTTTTGAAGGAGAGGTGGACACTAGTTTTGAACCTCTCAAGCCAAAGCTATCTAAATATGGTCTGAGAAAGAGAAAAATTCAAAGTATCAAGCACTGGCTCCCACTGTCTTAATATATCTGTTTCAAGGAAATATAGGAAGTTTATCCACTCCTCTGGGGTTACAGCTAGGAGGAACTTGTTTTTTCTATAGTTTTTTTTTTTTTTTTTTTCCAAACAACTCAATTTGATGAGTGTTTGGAACCTGCAGATGCTTTTGCACCAGGGGAACTAGAGTGCATGTGTTTCCTGTGGCTGGACTGTGTCTCTGGAAATCATCACACTTATATATGCATTATGTATAGGTTGAATATCCCTTATTAGAAATTCCTGCTGCCAGAAGTATTTCGGAATTCGGATTTTTCTCCTTGATTTGGGAATATTTACATACATATAGTGAGATATCTTAGGACTAGGATCCAAGTCTAAACATGAAATTCATTTGTTTCATATACAATTTATATATATATAACAAATGCAGGAGATTATGTGTGAAATTTTTGACTTGTGGCATTATGCCAAATATCAAAAAGTTTTCGATTTTTGAGTATTTCTAATTTAATTTTTTGGATTTAGAGATGTGGAATTTGTACCATGGTCCACATAGGAATTTCTAGGAAAGAGAAAGGCAAGGGGAAGAAAAAAAAAAAAAGGAGGTGTGATGTATTAACTAATGGTCAACTTGGAAGGTCAAGCAGACCACCTGAACTTCACTGCCAATGGCATAAAAAGAGAAATTGAAGGGAAGATCATTGGCTGCTGATTTTCTTGGAGAAGCTTACCGCAGGTGGTCTTCCTGAGGAGAACTTCGTTGTTTTCATTGCCCTTGGAGTTTGGGTTCTTGCTTCCACTATTGTTCCCAAGGAAGATCTGAGCTTCACCATGAACATCACTTCCTGGCTCCAGTGCAGATCCTTCAGCCTGGTGCCACAAATCCTGGTGCATGGCCCTGGCTCAGGCTTTCTGGCTTCCACCCTTGGCCTTTGGGCCTTCCTGATGAAGACCTCTGGTACAGACAACCATGAGGCACTGCTGTGGGGTCTAGGCCACTGGCTGGACTCATGGAGGACATGCACCTTAGACTCCAGCTGGACTTGCATAGCTCTGGGGTCTTGGCCCTTGGCTGGTTTCTTTGGGTCTCTAGTTTGTGGCTAGATCTCCTGCATTTCTCTGTATTTGACTTTTTGACTGGCTATTATAAAATAATCCTATAATTATGGGTCTTGTGCTAAATCTATTCCCTTGCAAACTCTGACTGAAGAGGAAGATGAAGGCAAGTGTGTAGAAAGGGAAAAAAACATCCAGAGGACATTTCTGATAACTGAAGATCTTTTAAAGTTGTGCATTTGAGGTCATGTATATTCAACACAAATCACAAAGAAAATAATTATAGTCACATGCTGGTAGGAATGAAAGTTAGTATAGTCAATATGGAAAACAGTATGGAGGATCCTCAAAACACTAAAAATATAACTATCATGCTATAGCTATCCTAGTTCTGTGTACATATCCAGAGAAATTAGGTCAGCAAACAAGATATCAGCAGACCCTTATTACTGCACTATTCACAATAGATATAATGCATAATCAGCATGGGTGTGAGGTAGTAGACGAATGGATAAATTTGATATATTACAAAATGGAGTGCTATTTAGTCACAGAAAAGAATGAAATCCTGTCATTTGCAGGGAACTGGATGGAACTGGAGAATATCATGTTAAGCAAAATAAGCCAGACACAGAAAGACAAATGTTGTATATTTTCTCTCATATGTGGAAACAAACAACAAAAAACCCCCAAACCCTGAAAGTAGAAAGAGGACTCTGAGGGAAGGGGAGGAGTTCGGGTGGTGGGAAGAGAGCAGAAATGTAGGTGGACAGCATGTATGTAAACATCAAAATGAAACTCATTAATGTGTCAACTAATATGTGTTAATACTTGTACTGTCAGTATAAAATCAGTTTTGGACTACACAGTACAAGCAACTATTAAACTGAATATAACAAAAATTTGTTAGAAGTTTGTAAACCTCAGAATAAAAATCATTGATCATAAACAAGTTAACCTTAAAAATACTAGATATTTTTCAGAGGAAGAAGTAAGAGCAGCTAAGAAGCATATGAAGAAATTCTCAGCATCATTAGTGATTCAAGAGATGCAGATGAAAACAACACTGAGATTTCATCTCACTCCACATAGAATGGCTGCCATTTCAGATTCAGCCAACGGCAAATGTTGGCGAGGCTGTGGAGAAGAAGGAACCCTTCTCCACTGTTGGTGGGATTGTAGACTCGTAAACCCCTGTGGAGATCAGTTTGGAGATTCCTCAGTAAGCTAGGATTGGAGGTCCCATTTGTCCTGGCCATCGCTCTGCTAGGTATATACACAAAAGAATTAAAAGACTCATGTCACAGTGACATATGTCCATCCATGTTTATAGCAGCTCAATTTGTGATTGCTACATCTTGGAAACAACCCAAGTGTCCATCAACTGGAGACTGGATAAAAAAGCTGTGGTTTTTCTACAGAACGGAGTATTACTCTGCCATAGAAAAATGATAAGTTTGAATCATTTATACTTAAATGGACATACCTTGAGGATATCCTCATAAGTGAAATAAATAGGGCACAGATAGGTACATATCGCATCTTTTCTCTGGTATGAGAAAATAAAGATGTAAATGAGTCCTAGCATTGTATGTTATATATTATGAAATAGAAAATACTCAAAGTAAAATAGGGTGAAGGGTGAAAAATAATGAGATTATAACAAAAAAGTAAGGGAAACAAATTTTATGTATATGGGGGGGCAATAGGGTGGGTAGGGCTATGGGAAAAAATGAGAATTAAGTTGTGTCTTATACTGGTACAAATCCCCATTATGGAGTGTAATCATGATGCGTATATGTAATGTACCAATAAAGATTTTTTTTAAAAAATACTAGTGTTTTGGATGAATATATTAGCAAATGTAGAAGACATAGACCCTGAGATAAAATCTACTGGAAGAATGTATTAAAGTTATTGGAGAACGTTATAAAATCAAATGGCTTAGTAATACTTGCTTATTTCCCTTATTAGGCTAGAAAAAATAATTTTTTTCCTAAAGGTGAAACGGGTTTTTAAAAATTTTTTTGTTTTTCTGAGAGAGGGTGTTGCTGTATAGTCCAGGCTGGGCTTGAACTTACGATGTAGCCAGGCTGGTCTGGAACTGATCTTCCTGTCTCAGCTTTTGGAGTGCTGGGATTAAAAACATGTGCCACCATGCTGGGTGGGACTCTGATAACTACTAAGAGTGTGTGAAGATGTAAATGAGTTCTAGAATTGTGTTATATACTATATAATGTTATATATTGTGAAACAGAAAATACTCCAAGTGAAATAGGGTGAAGGGGGAAAAATAATAGATTATAACAAAAAAGAAAGGAAACAAATTTTATGTATATAGGAGAGTGGTAGGTTGGATAGGGCTATGGGAAAAAATGAGAATTAAGTTGTGTCTTATACTCATACAAATACCCATTGTGGAGTGCAATTATAATGTGTATATGTAATGTACCAATAAAGATTTCAATTAAAAAAAAAAAAAGAGTGTGTGAAGACTGCCCCAGTGCTCTGTGCCCAGGGATCTGGGGACAGTCACATGCAGGTGCAAGCTCAAGCAAGCAGCAGCAGTCAGATGGAACGCCGATGTTTTCAAGCTGTGATTCACCTCTTATTTGCTATGGGTCCTTGCCTCAGTTTTCTCATCTGTGAAACTGGGATAATAAATGTAACAAAGCTGCTGTGAAGATTACATATGTTAATATATAGTAAAAGCATAGACTTGTACCTGGCACACTGTAACTTTAAGCATAGTTATTAGTCTGCACCTATAAAATTGAATTGGTTAGAGATGTCTTCTTTTATTTTCCAGGGTCTCTGGCTCTGACAGCTTTTAGCATCCCACAGAGAGAGCTAAGACTTATCTTCACAATCAGTAATGAAGTTAATGATAGGAAGACTGAGCTGTGTCTATACCCTCACTGAAACCTCCTCTTTAGTCAAACAGCAACCTAAAACTCTCTATCTGTTACCAGTGTACAACTCCTTCATCCAGCAGAGATCCTCCACAGTGGTTCCCGAGATTCGCACAGATGCACATGGGCTAAATTCCACTCAATAGTTTTGCCGCTCTCACTTGTCTGCAAGAATCCATACCTAGATAGATACATATCGCATCTTTTCTCTGGTATGAGAAAATGAAGATGTAAATGAGTCCTAGCATTTTATGTTATATATTGTGAAATAGAAAATGCTCAATGTAAAATAAGGTGAAAGGGGACAATGTTGAGATTGTACCAAAAAAGTAAGGAAACAAATTTTATATATATGGGGGGGTGGTAGGGTGGGTGGGGCTATGGGAAAAAATGAGAATTAAGTTGTGTCTTATACTGGTACAAATCCCCATTATGGAGTGCAATCATGA